>NMRB01002676.1:0-32724 GCA_002633025.1 Notospermus geniculatus
TAAAAGTCGTTTAGCAAGGACTATTTTCAGGATGTTTGTCATCCTGACAATTATTTGTCATCATTGACAATTATACATGTAATTGTCAGGCACAATTCCTCCAAGCTGTGCATAGCACATGACAAGCACATACCGGTATTCTGATTAGGGGGTGACATGTTTGCCAAACAAGGACTTTTTGAAAAACCTTCCGATTTCAAATTTTCTTTCTTTTAAATTACATGTATATTCAACTTGCCTGACTAGTGACCAACATCTGCAACTTTCCCTTTTAAAATCTCAAGAGAAAATGCTTCTTTTTGCTACAGATTGGGTGCAAATACCATTGCTGTAGCTCCAACGGTTTTTGAGATATTTAGGAAAACTTGGCACATCGAAAGATAATTGCAGCATATCGAAAGATGTATAAGAACACCGAAACACAAAAGGGCTGTTCATTTTCGTCACTTGAGGAATCTGATCCTTGGGAAAGCGGAAAAAGCTGTGCACTTGCAAATTGCAGGGATTATTTGTTGTACTGTTCAGAATAATCGCTGCAATTTACAGCTTCATAGCTTTCTCCATTTTCTCAAGGATCACAACGAAGATCCCTCAACTGACGAAAATGAACAGCCCCTTTTGGGAGAATTATGAAATTAGACGAAAAGAATTCGATCTGTTTTACAATACATGCATTGTCTTGAATAAGATGAGCATTTGATCTGAATTTTTTTCTGGCAGGGGGTTTACACCATTCAACATTTGTTGAAAGGTATTGAAAGTTGAAAGGTGTTGAACGTTGTTAAAATATTCAACCCATGATGTTGTGACTTAGGGATCTTGTGAAGGGGCCCCGGCATGGTCGATCTTTATATCTCTGTGGTGACAATTGCTGATGAGTTGATCAGGTTTACACCTGTTTTGCTGGCAGATGACTTTCTTTAAGTTGGAGAACACATTGGAAACGACACTCTTACGATAAGCCTAAGTTCATACTTCGAAGCACGGCCATCGGCATCCGACGCGCAATCAAAATCTGGACGCCGACTTCGCGGCAGTTGATTCATATTCCAGCATACTTCAGTGACGGCAACGCATTATGAAATGACTCAAAAATTACAGTCTTGTGATCAGACGCCGACCAAATCGTACGACGGGGTAGGCATCAAATGCAGGTCACACATCAGTTGCTGGCAATGGCCGTGCGTTGGCATATAGGCTATAAAAGAGTGACTTAGGCCTGAAAGTAATGGCATAAAAACGCCATTGCTGAAGTTCTACCAATACTGTGGAAGTTGTAACTACAGTACAGGTCACAACTGACATCCCTAAATTCGCGTAAGTTACGTGTAACTTACGCAACAACTCACGAGCTATGTTACGCGTAACTTTCGAGGTGAGTTACACGGTGAGTTACGCGAATATCGCTAGCTACGCAGTGATTTACGAGGCAAGTTACGCGATTTTGGCGAGTTACGCAGTGAGTTACGCAAAACCAAAGCCGTGAGTTACGCCTAAGTTATGCATAACTTACGAGTAACTTACGCAAAGCCGTAGGGATGTCAATTGTGACCTGTGCTGTACCAAAATGGCTCTTCTTCAATTGACACCTTGTCTGAGGTCCACTTCTGTAATCATGCAACGGCCATGCCATCTTCTTCTAGCAACAGCAATAACTCTATCTTCACATCACACTTTTCAGCCCAATACAAATTTAACGCTTAGCTGCATTATTACTCTCGGTCCATTATTCATATCAGCTGTTAGAAGCCATCTCATTAACGTCTCAAGGGGCATTTTTTCGTTGAACAAAAACCCAGTGGTAACTGGCCAAAAATCTTCCCAGATGACACCATTGAATTGGACTTAAAGAGACGACGGTCTATTATATTCTTGCCCACCCCTCGCCAATCTTCTGTGATTTATGCTCGAGGGTGTGTCAAGTACTAAAACAGGTTCCTTTCATTTTTGAGAACTTGTTTCTCTAACGCCTGTGGCTTCACACTGTGTCTTGTTTCGACGCTTCATCAGGTGTGCGTAAAGAACTGATGTTGCGATTTTGTGAGGGGCAAACTTTACTGGTATTGGTATGCAAATATAGTGCTGCAGTCATGTTCTGGACGTGCTGAATCTTCCAACACATGCTCTTATTCCAAGCAAGGAACTGTGCACATTTTGGGTAGGGATCGAGTCAGTTCAACTTCCGAATTGTTGGCTCAGAAAAAGGAGTTACAAATTAATATTAATGCAGGAGAAATGTGCAATACATTGCACAATTGACCTACCTTTATCCGCGTACCTTCCTCGTGATGTACCGGTACACGGAAGGAACGCTTCAGTTCATGGTACGGGTAAGCGTACGGAACGGGTGTGTTGCGCATGTCTTCTGCGCGACATCCGCGCACCATGGGCGAATGATATTACGTCTTCACTGCGTGCCTTCCATGACGGCGCATGACGTCCGCGGAAGATATGAGGATGGTACGCGCAAGACACTGCTTGTGTATATGCAGTCTGGAAGGGAGGCCAATTGTGCAATGTACTGTAGACACAAGTGTTATGTTTCGTGGTGGAAGCCAGTGATGCAAACTTTTGCCTCATCATATTGGAGTTGTTGGAATTGACAGCTCCAGGAGCACACAAAGAAAACATTCATCTGCTGCATCTTTCCTGCATGGAATATGCATAAAATATGCTGTTTTTTGGTAAGGGTGGTTTTTAGCGGTGCGGCCAAGAAATTCAGAAGCCACTGGGTAAAAGTGCTTGCGGTTCAGTCTGCAATCTCCACGGTTGAGCCAGTGGCCAGGTGGAGTTCAAGTCAACCTCGTCCCTGTGGGAAGTAAATGTGGACGAGATTGTCCTCCTGCAACAGCATGGAGGACAACTTTTAAGTCTCTATCCAATGGAAGAAATTTCCTCGTACTAACGGAAAGCCAAATTTCTTACAAATAAAAGCGCTAGTCTGGATCACAGCATCTCTGTTCGTGATGGATATGTCCCCAGCCTTGTCTACCCCATTGCTAAATATTCTATAGTGTCCCAGCTGATGATGACAATGAATGATGAACATGAATGAATGAAGAAACCTCTGGGACTATTTCAGGACATGCCTGAAGCGTGGATCCTAGTGTATCTCATGTGTGCAGCAATGATGTTAAAATTTTCAGTGCAGATAATGGGTCATATGAATAAAGACTAGCATTAAATGCTTCCACTTCAAATTTGTACAGCGTTGCTTAGTGCATTTGTATTGCAAAATTCAAGTAAAAGCATTCACTAGTCTTTATTCATATGACCCATTGTGCTGAGTGAACTTGATGGTTTTGAAAAACGTTTGGAGGAATGATATTGCATGTATCAATGATTCTTCAATAGTTCCCCCAAGAGCAACACTGCGGTTGGAGACATCTCAGATGATAATGACGATCATTCTATTCTTATGCAGAATGAGACTGCACGATCCATTTCAATTTCTTTATGTAGGTAGGCCTAGTATGTAGGTGATAAATTATTTTGTCCATTGATCCAACTTCAATGGAGAACACCAATAACGCCATCAGTATATTGGGCCATTACCAGCTCTTGAACATCCATCCCCAGTAGGACATTTAAACTCCCATGTCAACTCATCCTGACGTCCGCGCACCACGGGTACGTGGCGTCTTCACTGCGTGCCTTGCACGGTGGTGGGTAACGTCCGCAGAAGATACGACGACGGTACGTCCATGACGCTGCATGTGGTACATGGATAGGACGCGCCGTCAGTAGGCCTATTATTGGGCCATTACCAGCTCTTGAACATCCATCCCCAGTAGGACATTTAAACTCCCATGTCAACTCATCCTGACGTCCGCGCACCACGGGTACGTGGCGTCTTCACTGCGTGCCTTGCACGGTGGTGGGCATATGTCCACGGAAGATACGACGATGGTACGTCCATGACGTTGCATGTGGTACATGGATAGGACGCGTCGCGGAAGGTCGGTCAATTGTGCAGCGTACTGTATACGTATGTGATGTATCATAGAGCAACTGGTGTCCAGTACATTACCCTGGACACAAACTCGTCCCCAGTTGGTTTACGTACCTAGAACACCACTGGAAAGGGCTGCGACCGGTATTACTTTAGGAATACTGCGCATGCGCGTTGTCAGGGGTTTGGTTACATCAGCGCATCGATATATACTAATTTTGAGGTGAATCACACCGAGGCTGGCAGTGTCAAATAGTTCCCAACTAACTATTTGTTGAAATCGCTCTAATACTCAAACAACATCGTGTTTTGTGGTATTATATGGCTTTTTAAGCATTATGATATTTTTCAGTCATCAAATAACGAAATATTGCATGAAACAAATATTTTGGCACGCTGCCAGTGGTTGACCAGAAATTGTGGTCAAGTAGTACTGGACTGGTCAAGTAGTAGGACTGGAAAGGGCTACTTAGCCCTTTCCAGTCCTCGGATGAGGTAGATCTGGGTACGAGATTGCCCTGGACACTGTGCCGAACTTCTTGTATGGGTCTCTGTTCTTCATCCAGGCATCCTGGTATGGGAGCATCGGAGAAAAATTGTCCACGCATCAGTGGATGGCGTGGCTGTTTCTTATTGGCCTCAATCCGTTTATTTGGTTACTGTCTCCTTTTCTTGTCTCATTACCAGGGGTGCATTAAGCCATTCAAACTTCATGCACCCCTGGACATCACCCCTACCAACATCTGTTTGAGCTGAGTTGAGACTTTTTCAGTGGAAAGGAAGGCGGGGCTGTAATATCTACTGTGACCTAAATTCACTTTTTTATGAATTTTCTTTTTCAATATAGGCTGTTCTAGACCTGTTCATGTGATTTTATGTATGTTTTGTGAAGTTGAAGGATAATTCATTTACTAAGACCTTGAATCTCTCCACCAGGGGGCGTTTAAATTCAACAAATTAAAAAACAGGGATTTCCCACAGCATTTTGCCTGGGCGATTCCTCTCTGTTCATTGGCTGGGAACATGCAACACAAAGATGGCGGAGCTAGTATAGAACCTCAGGGTATCTGCAGAAATTTTTTTTGAGGGTAGGCCTTCTAATTTCTTCAATAATCAGCAAACCCCATGAAATTAAAGAAAATGGTCCTTTTCTGTTCCTTTGAGGGTACTGGTGTAGTACCCTTAGTACCCTCTGGCAGAAACACTGAGAAATGAACTGAGTTGAAATAGGCCCTATGTGAGGGTTGGTTCTAAACCTGGCACTGGCACGCTGGCACTGGCATCATATTATGGTCAGAAATCATGAAAAAAGGTATATTTACCTAACAGCTATTATTTTGGAAGATAATAGGGCCAACCAGTTTAACATGGATCAATTATGTTGAAAAATCTAAAAAACTAGAAAAAAAATTTAAAATGATTTTCAACATAATTGATCCATGTTAAACTGGTTTGGCCCTATTATCTTCCAAAATAATAACTGTTACGTAAATATACAATTTTTTCATGATTTCTGGCCATAATATGATACAGTGCCAGTGCCATGCCAGCGTGCCAGTGCCAGGTTTAGAACCAACCCCCTATGTGAGGCAGTCTAGGATGTCGCATTTGGTGAACCCACACATTTCAAGCTGAAACGTACTATGTATAACAGGTACCGCGGTAACAGTTCAATGTTACGTAACAGTAACAGTTCAATGTTACGTAACAGTAACAGTTCAATGTTACGTGACAGTAACAATTCAATGCACAGGCAGTCGGACAGCCCTTTGTTTCAGCGACTTCAACAGGTTTTACTGGACCGCCACACACATGCCAAGTGATGCACTCACCGCATGAAATCTCTGAAACTACTCATATGGGCACACTGTACTCGTCTCTGTTGTCCCTGTGCTGAAACCTCTGGAGTAGGCAGTGCAGGACTAAGATGTGTTACATTTGGATGGCAGTTCTTGTGCACATGGGACTCATTCCAATGTAAAAACATGGCTGACAGCAATTGACCCTTGGCCTAATGCACAACAATTACTCTTATGCCTTGAATTGATAAATTGGTTACCGGTACTGAATAAGAGTGGAATGACCATGTTGTTGGTTTTCAGCTGGCGTGGACCTATCCCAGTGAAATATGTACCGGTACTAAATTTTTCTTCATCCATTGTAAACTATTTTAAAAATTTACAACTTCTTGTTAAAAAAAACAAGAAGTTGTTTGATCACCTAGGAACCATTTACATCCCAAGATAGCAAAACATCAAAGATATTATGAAGTGGGTCAATGACGACTTGAGGACGTTGAAGCTTGTGCCGAACTCGCGGGAGGGCTTTTTACCTATTCTCAAAATGCAACTTTGTCGTACATGCTGTTGACATTGGGGGTATGCCAGATCTTAGGGCCTTTGCGTTCAGCTGCTTTCAATTACTGTATGTAAATTTGGTTTTGTAAACACTTTATTTTGGCGATGCTCTGTGCCCATTTTTACCCATCCTGTACAAGAAGAGGGAAATATAGAAAAATCAGTGTTAGAATGTTGAATGAAAATTTTATGTTTTAATAACATAGACTACAAGAATACCAATTAGGAAGTCAAACCCCAGGCTAAACTCCCTACGTAGTTGTGAGTCGCGCCCGATTTACTCGCTCTCCACAACTGCTTTACTTCGTAGAAGTCGCCGCGTTTGGTCAACAGATGGCGTCAGGGCCTGGCGCGAGTTTTACAGCCTATCAGCACGCTGCTTTCAGAACTCTTTGGCCAACGGATGTTCTTGTGCTACCATGGCTATGAACCGCTTGGCCAATGAAAAAGTGTCTCAGGCCAGCTTGCATGGTTACTGGTTGCTCGGTGCTCTCATTGGTCGACTCTCTCAGCGCCACCTGTTGACCAAACGCGGCGAATTTTACGAAGTTAAGCAGTTGTGGAGAGCGAGTAAACCGAAGGGGGCGCGGTACACAACTGCGTAGGGAGTTTAAACACAGTCATGCCAGGGCAATGCTTGACTAAACTACTGATCATAGGTGACCTATTCCATTCCAAGCAGAGATTATAATGCTTCATATATGGGCAACAAACAGGATGCCCCCCCCTAAAATGTCCGGGCCAAACTTGGCAAACTCAGAATCTAGGCTTCTCCGGACCCAGAGAGAGGATTCTCACATATGTGACATACAAAAAATGTATGTGATATATTCTCAAATTCCTTGTGAGTATCATTTCAATGATTTCATTTCATTTTGTTTCATTCCGGGTTTTATCACAACCAATCGATGACGCACACTTGCTAAGTGGAGCTGGGAAATTTTTGCACCATTCCTGGAAAGTCACTGCATAATTTTTGCGATATTGTCTATCCTGTGTCATTGTCCTACGTATAGATAATAAACACAGTCATCTGTCAAGGGAGTGCCAAGCTTTGATTGGCTTATTCAGAATAATTAGGTCAATTGCTGATTGGCCAGTCATGAAGTGGTGCACTTTTCTTTAACTTTTCAGTATTCCATTTTGATTTTTGAAAATGCAAGTGAAATGAAATACATGATGTACAGATTGATGGTGCAAACAAATTATCTAGTCTACGGTAATATTTTTCTTCAGCAAGGCAATCACACATGATGGCTTGAATTCTGCCTGTAAGGCTTAAAAACAGGCATGAAATAATAACAGGTTTCTATAAGGTGAAGGACATTAGTGTTTCGGGTCTCTGACTAGCGGTTAGAGGGTCCCGGATTCAAATGCCACTGCACTCCATGGCGTGAGACTTAATGGGCAAGTCTCTTTGCCTCACTTGCCTCTCTCCACCCAGGTGTAAATGGGTACCGATCGGAAATGCTCAAATTGTAGCGCTGAATGAGCAACTCATCTGAGTTCTATTGAAAGGTTTCAGAATAGACTGGGGTTAAAGCCTAAATTCGGATGACACCTCTACCATTGTTGATGTCAGACTATAAACCCAAACTAAACTTTCAAGACATTATATCTTCCTACTGGACTTGTACACACGAACCCTTGCATAAGGCATCAAAAGGCTTAAAAAAGATAACATTGACCTTGACTTTCAAGGTCGTTTGTGCCAGATTGAGGTGACCATCTCAATGAGTCTTTCAGTGATAGCAATCTGTTGCCTCTCAGATTTGTCATGGCAGCCTTTAGCCCACAGGGATTGTGGGTAAAAATAGTCGCTGACGACAATAGGTTAACTCTCTCGATAAAGGGATAATGATGTGCTCCTGAGTCATCACTAAGTGACCCAACAATTCTGGGGTAAAGTTTGGAATGATGCAAGCCTTAGTAACAAAGTTTTGAGCCTGTTGTATTTTAGATAGACCGGGTTTATTTATCGAGCCGCTCGATGAAATAAGCACCACCACGACGACGGATGACGACGGACGCTAGTAGCTGCACCATCGTAAGAGCTCACCACAGGTGAGCTAAACCCCCAGGGTTTATATGCGAGAGTGGTTTAGTGAAAGCATCAGCACCTTTCACCGCCGAGGTTCAGGTTCGATCTCTTGTGGGACTCAATCTTCATTTTGGAGAGGGCTCAGGTTGACATTGTGTCTTGAAGCAACTCGACAGATCCGTCGCAGATAAAAAAACCACCACGCGCAGGTCGACATTTCAGCGATTGAGAGGAACTCGGTGCAACTGGCAGTTACCTCGAACAACATGCTCATGTCGACAGCACGTCGATCAAAAGCGGACAGGTAGCAAGACGTACACCACTGCCGCCATTTTCTTTTTTCGGTACATGTCACATGATTTTCATCCCCGTGCAAGAAACTGATCAGTTGCAAGCAAGCGCAGGTCGACGGATCTGAGTGGAACTGGAGACAACTATTCGCCAAAAAGTAGAACATGGGCAACTCGAAGCAACTCGCGGCAAGTAGCGGATCCGGCAGTAACTCGGAGACGCAAGCCCGCTCGGGTCAACAAAATCGGCAACTGATCAGTCACTCCGAGTTGCTTCCATCACCGGAAAGCTAGTTGCTGCAGTTGCTTCAAGAAGCAATGTGGACAGCCATACTTTCAGTGTTAATTCTAGGATTTCAGAAGGGCATGGAGCAAACTTTGTGAAAAGGGCACTTTTCATTCCCGACATTTCTACTAACGGAATTTGAGAAGCTTGTCAGTTAAAAAGGTCCCTATAACTCCAGTCAGCAGCCAATTTGAGCCAGTTTCTAAGGTGATATATGACCAAAAGGGACCATGACAGAGGGTCTGGGGGTAATAAAACCTAAAAAAAATTTTTTTAGGGGCATGACGCCAAGGGGATTAAAAAGGGCACAGTGGCGCCCCCTTTTAGGGCATGGCGGCGCGCCACTCTAATACTGCCTATAATTTACACTGACTTTGATTAGGAAAGCGGAATTCCCAAAGAAAACCATACCAGTATGGTTTTCTTTGGGAATTCCCTTTTCCTCCTGCTGAACATAAATTTGTGCAACAGTATTAAATATATTACTGTATTTGGTGCTGACTCAATGTTATTAGTAACTGGCAACAACGAAGGGTTAAATGGAGGCTAATTTGGTTACGATTAATCATAAAACATGCGAGATCACATCCATGATATAGAAATCAGTCTGATTGTAATTAATGCGTTATCTCAGTGCTTCAGCTGCGCATATCTTAGAGGAGTCCTCACCTCGTTTCCTTCCTGCTCACTCCCAGGATTTAGGTCACCAGATGACAAAAACAGATAATATCTCTTGCGCCCTCTAATTGGCTGCTAACCGTGGTAATTAGGCGAGAAACCATTCTGACCTGGGCCTAGTGGGGTTGTAATGATTTGCTGGCCATGTGATCCAACCTCGTCCCTTCAGAGGGTGTGCATGACATTATGTGCAACGTTGTATGCGATTCCGCAGCAGATTTCTGATGTTATAAGAGGGTCAGTTATGTTTGATGTGATATCTCCTTTAATGTGTTAATTATCTCCATAGATTTGTTAGTCTTCCAAGACTCAAGTTGAGTTAGCTGTTCTCTGTTATCTTAATGTGATGAGCCGACTTTGGAAAATATTTCTGGACTAAATTATCCTGGGATGATGATGCTGAGTGAGTAGTGCATGATGTTTCCTTAATTTTTGTTCAGATTTTCGTGACGTCTTTAT
Source organism: Notospermus geniculatus (assembly GCA_002633025.1). Lineage (NCBI taxonomy): Eukaryota > Metazoa > Nemertea > Pilidiophora > Heteronemertea > Lineidae > Notospermus > Notospermus geniculatus. The sequence continues at coordinate 10,064 of NMRB01002676.1, forward strand.
GTAAAATGAAAATTGAACTAAATCTTGTGTGACATGTGTGGGTTACTATCATATCATATAATATATGTATGCTTAGTGTAGGCCAATATAAAAGTGCTCAACAAAAGAACTTACTGGATATGTAATTACTAGAAATGTTGATGTTGACATCAAAATGGGCAAAAAGTGGCACATTCCCTTAAAACCGTTAAATCCACTGGTGCGTACCGGTATATGTTTCTTATCAGTGGGTAGACTCTGTCCGCAGTTTAACTGCTACTACGTTATCCGTGCTCTGAAACTGACCAACAGACGGTGTTGGCTGTTCGATTCGGGGAATCCCCCGTTTGGGAATCGTGCGACTTGCCGGTAAATGGACCAAATTTGTGATTCTTGGCCAGCTTACATGAAGCATTTGGATTATATAGCTTTCAAACTGTCCGAAACATGGGTGCACACTAACAGGTGCGTGACAACATTGCTCAAATTTGCAAATGGCGTTAACCTTGTTGACTTTCCAATCGGAAAAAGTATGAATACACAGTGTACATTTTGTACATATATCGTAGCCAATCAGAAAGTGTGTTACGGCGGCGTCGGTTAAACCCATGATGATGGCTTGTGATTGGATATCTCGTCAAACAGCGCCATCTATTGATTATCCTTCAGTTTTGGCACCAATCATGCCAGTAGTGGGTCTATACCTGATGGCCGACTAAACACTGGGGACGAATGTAATCAGTGGGGAACCCGCAAAATAGCGCAACAAAGTGACTCTGCGAGTGATGTGACCGAAGTTATTTCCATTTATTTCTGGCGTGAAAATAAACCATTTGTGTTGGTCTCCTGAAAGTAAAACTATTATCATCATGACATAGTATGAAATTTTCTTTTAATCTCGAATTCCTTTTTTTAAAATGAAGAGATACAATGGCGATAAAAGCAGTGTTTTTGTGTCATTATTCCTGTAGAAAATGTACAGGTAATTTTCTTCATGATGCAACGTCAACCGTTACCTAAAATGACGTCAGTGACATCATTGCATCTTTTGTTCAAACTACGAGAAGTTAACCTAGAAACTTTTTAAGACTTAATGATTTGTTAATGTCTGTACTAATCAATTCTGACCTGCGATGTTCACCCGTAACCTGTTGCTGATATAATGTGTTAAAACATACGTTTGCAAGGTAACTGTGCTGCTTAGGTTTTCTAGTCGAGTGGGCGGTTGTGCGGGGGTGTGGCAAAAACCGCTGCATTGCAATAAAAACTACAAAATTCGTACCGTAAGCCCATCCTTCTAGTCTCTAACATTTTGCATATTTCTTCCCATTCCTAACCATTCTACCACATAGAGAGTGAAATGTACTTGGGAATTTCACCTGTACTAAGGGACTCGTGTGGTTAGCTATAATTGTCAATTTCATGCGGTGTGTGTTTATGTACAATTTGTAAGAAATCCACACAGCATATCCAATGTTATTTCAGAGAGTACTACATGTAAATCTTACACCTACACCAACTGTGCCAGTAAAGGGCCGTATATGCTTGGTTCGAACTTTAGCCTAAAGTGTAGGCTTTAGCCTAAAGTGTAGGCTGAAGTAAGAGGAGTTTCTCTATGCTTGAAGCATTGAAAAAAGACAGACTTTAATGAAAGTCTGGCCGCTGAAGTCAGACCCTAGCATTTACAGCCCCTTGTCTTCTTACAAGCCTTTTAGTTCATACTTACACGCATGACCTGATTGCCGTAAGCGACCGTCGCGTGGTATGGGTGCGTCACGCATCTCTTCTGCGTGACATCCGCGCACCACAGGTGAATGATGTTACGTCTTCACTGTGTGCCTTACCATGATGGGGCGCGACGTCTGCGGAAGATATGAGGACGGTATGCGCATGATGTTGCATGTGGTACGCGCATGGTGCTTGGTGCGGAAGGGAGGTCAATTTTGTGCAACGTACTATATTTTGAAGCCTGCAAAAATGGCCAGGTATTGTGATGGTCTTTGGCTGCGAAATCCCATCGATTTCAGGTCAAGGTGATTCCTGGCCAAAATTACCAAGTCTACCATACATGATAGTTTCAAGCGCGGTACCGGTACCCATGTTGGCAATTGTAGGAACTAGTCAGATGCCTAAACATTGTCATTTAAAAATATCCCATAAAACACATTGTGATGAACGAAAAATACCACCTGTATGTTCATAAGAGAAAAAGGACCTGCACCTTCAGAGTCACCCATATAAACTGAATTCTTGTCCATCTCATTCATATTCTGTCTAAAATATTCATGAAAAACTTGGAAGTGCTGGTATTTGAGTCTTTACATGAAGGTAGCGGAATGACAAAAGCGTGAGTTGTACTTTGTTGTTGGGATGTCATATGGTATGATTGCTTCATGATGTACTTGGCCTTCTCTCTTTCATAAGCCGTTGTTACACAGCTGAATGAGAAGTCCAATTTCTTTTGGTCTGGACTCAGAAGAAGTCCGGGTTTCTCCGCCTGAGCACTTACACTACAACACAATTTAGTATGAAACCCAGCGATCGAAGATACAGAATAGCACAAAATTGACAGCAAGAAGTCAATCTCCAGAATTCACGAATTCAGAATTCACGAACGGGTTAGTTCTACATTTGGGTTTCAGCTCAGTCTTTTCTAGAGTTTCAGATTGTAAAGTTCCACTTGAAAAAGACCCCGGTTGGGGTCGAAAATTCGTGAATTCTGGAGATTGACTTCTTGCTTATTATCAAACCCAGCGATCGCAGGTGTTTGAAGGTCACATCCGCAGGTCACTCAATGTAATAACACATGTAATTATCGGAACGCATGATCTGTCGCCAGGTCTAGAACCAAGATATTTGCACTTAGGCTACCTGAAGTAAGTCCAGGTCATGTCCAGACTTGATCTAGACCCACTCATCATATCCGGGCTTAGGAAGTGGGGAAGTGTGAAAATCACCCGTAAATCAATTTTGTAGTAACACCATTTTAGATCCCCCCCTCGGCCATTTAGAAGACCGCTCATCTAACACTTCAACCTCTGGTCTGTAATTGGGGCTGAAAGGGTAAATGCCATCCTGGGTATATAAAGATACCCAGGATCTCAATCTTCACTAAAACAATACCCTGGGTGCAGTTTCGGTAGCCAAACATCACCCAGCATCGTAGTATGACACCTGGATTCGAGGTTGTCTCACCCGTTGTCACATGACCGCCTGAAGAATTTCATGAACAGCTACACTCAACATTGAGTACCGTGGCGCGAGACTGCGAGATTCCACGGGATTTCTAAATAGGACACGTTCCTAGGCACTGATAGCGGATGCTGGGTGATGTTCAGCTACTGAAACTACACCCAGGGTTTTGTTAAGTGAAGATTGAGATCCCGGGTAATCTTTGTATAGGCCTATACCCAGGACGACATTTACCCTTTCAGCTTCACCAGCGTAATTGGGATACAACTTACTCTGGCACTTACTGGAGGGTCAAGTGCAATGTCGCATAACAAACTAACTAGGCCTACACCTTGTACCCTACGTATATCAGGTTCTGTGAAGCCTTGGAGGTTTCAACATTTGTTTCTTCCACAAATCATGGCTCACTTCTTTATTCGTTTTATTTTTCACATGCATTTAGTTAACTGAAAGCTTCACACAGACAGATTTAAACATAACAGAAACGAGCAACAGGCACGAGTATGTCTAAGCTACTAAAAATGATTCTTTGAACACGTATGAGATGTTGTGGTTCAGTTTGTAACCTGATCTTTAGTGGCTCCTAAAAAGCTGCTGAAATTACCTATTGCCTGCAGTTGAGTTCATTTTCATTTATAAAATGTACAGGTTTACAACCTTATATTCAACGTTTGCTACTTTCCAACCCGAGAGGTAATAGCATGGTGAAGACTAGTGTACATTTCGTACTTTTTCACATGAGCAGAATTCACTTATTTATCAACTCTTGTATTGAAAAGTTGGCCATCTCGCGGAGTTGCCGGCAGCCAGTGAGAAAGGTTGAAATATCTGCACAACATTGCGTCTTGAAGCAACTCGACGGATCCGTCGCAGATAACCCCCCCCCCCGCAGGTCGACATTTCAGCGATTGAGAGGAACTCAGAGCAAATATGGCAGTTACCTCGAACAGCACACTCATGTCGACAGCGTGTCTTCCATGCCCTCGGTCCATTCCAACAACTAGTCGCCGAAAAGTAGAACATGGGCAACTCGAAGCAACTCGCGGCAACTAAGTGGATCTGGCAGTTGCTCTGAGACACAAGCGTGCTCAGGTCGACAAAATCAGCAACTGATCAGTCACCCTGAGTTGCTTCCATCGCTGGAAGCTAGTTGCCGCGAGTTGCTTGAAGACACAATGTCCTGCATGCACCTTAAAAGAACTTGATGTCTGGTGGATACAACAGTAAAGTCTCATCTTAAGGGCGGTTTACACTAGGTTGCACCAACAACTTGCAACTTGTTGCAAACAACCTGGGACGGTTTACACATAGAAAAATCGATGCAACGTACATCCAGTAGTCTTGAACGTTAGTTGTGGTGTTGATATTTTTGGTGACTGGGAGGGGAATGTCGATGGTCGTCAGCTGCCCCTGCATTCAGAGAGACTTACCGGTAGTGAAAAGTCTCTCTGAATGCAGGGCAGCTGACAGGGATCTGTGGTTATAAGTATTTATTAGCAAATGACAGATTTGTAGGGAAAGGGAAGGGCTGGGGGGATATTCGTCCTGCGAGTAAAAGTGTTTAGCAAAAAAAAAATAAAAAGAGAAACAGACACGCGAAAAAATCGCCTATCGCAAGGCTCCAACCCGGCGCCCCAGATTCATAGCCGGACGCTCTACCGATGCGCCAGCCGGCCATGTCATGATAGTGGCTGCTGAATAAATGTTTATAAATATATCCCAGCTACTCAACATATTTTTATGATGATAGAAAATGACGTCACAAATCAGAATAATCTTACAAAAATCGCATTTTACAACAACCACAGAGCAAGTCCCCAACAAATCTGTCAGTATATCGCTACATAATGTATTCATCTACGTTCACAGCCACTAAAAACGTGAACCAACCGTCCGGTATATTCCATCTGAACATTAGGTGCATATTTCCTATGAGTTCAATTCTATTGACTGACCCGTGACAAGTCTTTGGCTAGCTTCGCTGTTGACCGCTACGCGGCGCGTTGGGCCCTTGCGTCCAGCGTGATCGAGTTGCAAGAAGTTGCATGCCCGTTTACGCATGCAACTTTTATAGGCCTTATCGCACCTAGCACATGGCTAATCAGCATAAAATCAGCGAAGCGGAAAGGGCCCGAACATCAGCGCCCCCGCAGTACATTCACAGTGCATCGCTCTGTGCATTGCCTGAATTTTTTGTAAACAATGGCCAATAAAAGCAACTTCCAAAAGCCGGATGTGCCAAAACTAACTAGCTACGTGGGAGGTGTTATGAAGTGATTCAAATCGGTCAAATATTGACTACCGATCGTTCTCGCGATCGCAAAAAATCGATGGTTAATTCCAAAAGATTAGCACATGTCATCATGGTGGCCCTGTCTCGACGGTCACGTGTCAGTTATTGACCAATCAGCGTGGGGTTGCACGATAATATGATAATGTTTTGGCGTTGTTTACATGGACTAATCATCGATTTTTGGCGATCGCGAAGACGATCAGTGGTCAATAATATATCGATTTGAATCACTTTATACCGCCGCCCACATAGCTAGTTAGTTTAGGCACATCAGGCTTTTGGAAGTGACTTTTATTGGCCAATGTTGACAAAAAATGCACCCAATGCATTGCACAATGTATTGTAAATGTACAGCGGTGGCGCTGATGGTTGGGCCCGTCCCGCCTCGCTGATTTATGCTGATTAGCCATGTGCTAGGTGCGATAAGGCCTATGAAACTTTTTGGTCTCATCAGGTTTATGCAACAAGTTGCATGAAGTAAACAGGCCTTTAAGTTGAACCCACAGCCATGTCTGAGGGAACAGGGCAGAAGAAGGAAGTGCACAAAAAAGGGCAATTGGCATTGTGGTAACTGCTTCATCAGAAAAAGGCAGGGTATACGCGAACCTCTGGGAAAGGACAGGGTCTTCTTGAGACTCGTACCGAGGAGCCACGGTGGTGTAGTGGGTCGGGCCTCCGACTAGCGGTCAGGGGGTCCCGGGATTCCCACTGGGCGTGAGACTTTGGGCAAGACTTTTTGCCTCACTCCACCCAGGTGTGTAAATGGGTACCGGTCAGAAATGCTCGGACTGTAGTGCTGAATGAGCAGCTCATCTGAGTTATACTGAAAGGTTTCAGGATAGACTGGGTTAAAGTGTAAAGTTGGATGACACCTCTACCGTTGTTGATATCAGACTATACTAGTAAACCCAAACTTTTTGACTTCAAAAACGTGTGAAACTGTGAACCTTCTGACATGTCCACATGACCACAAGGCTCAAACATTCTGCCAGCCTTTCAGTAGTGTTAAGCTAGGAATAATCCACTGCTGATTTTCAGCTTTGTGACTTGCTTTGCAACCTGCGACCTGTGATTGAACACGATTGCAAGGAACTGATACCGGTCGCTGACCGATTGCTGACTGAAATTGGCCACATCTTTGCCATTATTGGAGGAAATCACGTCCAGCGAGTCCACTACGGCGATTGTGTGCCCAGTTGCAACACAACCCAGTTGCAAAGCAAGTCACAACGCAAAATCTGCTTCGGGAAAAATCAATGGTGGATTCCTAGCTTTACTCACACACACACACAGTGTTCATTCACAAAATTTTCCAAATACGGTGTCCTCTCCCACTCGTCTGTCTGATTGGCCGACTGCGTTCATTCATGAAAAACCATGAATGAACTCCAGCGAGTCTAGCTGCTAAACTCTCTTATTCAGTGCTTCACAAAGCCTTTTATTCTCAATGTTTGTTAAGATCTACCGAAGCAGAAATGTGTACACTTGTTTTGAGCTAAGAATAGCCGACACTTGCTTTGGGCAAAATTGGTCTTTGTTGTCTGCAAGTCAGGTCCCTGGCCTAGTTTCAAATATGGCTACATTGCTGTTGATATGCTCGGTGCTATGTGTAATTTTAATATCATCATCATCTTCGTTGAGGTTGTGGCCCATTATCTTCCCATAAATATCTCCCTGAATAATGTGGGGGATGTGGTGTTGTGGTTGTAGGATTTGCCCAAAATCCCATCTGGAAAAAAGAGAGGAATGAATTTTGTGTACCGGTACATGTAGGCCTACTACAGGATTGTGGCCTGGCCTATGTTTGGTAAATCTGACAGAGAAGACTGTAGTTGTCATTCACTCAGCTGGGTCCAATGAGCCTATGTGGTGGCTGAGGCGTCCGCTGTCTCAGAAGTACAGTCCCCCCTCACTATTACGAACCCTTCGGGGTCCAAGGGTTACGTTCGTACCAACACGGAGTTCGTAATAGTGAGGATTTACGTACATGCTAGGAAATTTGGGGGGCCGGACGTTGGGTTCGTAACATCCGGAAGTTGGTAAAATCGAGGTTCGTAAGAGCGAGGCTGCACTTTATTGTCTATACTTGACTGTATGAGTGGGATTTATTTTGCTACAAAATGCGAAAAGAGGCATTTTCTCTTGAGATTTTAAAAGGGAGAAGTTGCAGATGTTGGTCAGTCACTGCAAATTGAATACATGTATAATGAAGGAAGAAAATTTGAAACTGGGAGATTTTAAAAAAATTGTGAAAAAAATATTTTGTAAAATGCTATATTTTCTCTTAATTCAGTAAAATTGATTTTTGGCAATTAAAACACCATGGTTCTATGACCAACATGTCCCTCAACCTAGAACAGTGGTGTTTTCAGTGCTAATCAGTTCCAAATCAGTGTCAGCTATTTGGTTCACTATTGGTGGTGATTGGTTCCAAAAGTGCAAATCAGAAAATACGAAGGAATATCAATTAAAAGGCATGAAAAATGATAGCTTTTAGCGCATCTTTCCTGACTGCTGACAAAAGTGACAACCATCCATCCACGCGGTCTATTCCCTCGTCTTTGACATGTTTGACGGTGGTTTCATTCTGCATACGGAAAGGGAGAGGCACCAGTGAAAATAAATCCACGTGGTATTCGTTGTTGCTGTCGTTCCCGCCTTGCCGATTTTGATCCTCATTGGCCGATCAGGCCTTCCACCGCCAGACGCAAAAATGTTGGCCGGGGAGGTTTTTGTGGGGGTCATGTTCTCTCCACAAGGTGACGTATGAAGGACAGTAAGATCTGATACTTTATTCACAAAGCTCCCGTAAGGCGCATTCTCATATAAACCGTGCAATTCGTCATTTTTCATGTCGCTGGGACATTTCTCCGCCCCCTGAACCAATATACTGGCAAATTACCCACCAACATTTACGGACAAGTGAGCTCTACACACTACACAGGGGTATATGGCACTCATATGCACAGAAAATGAGTAAATTGACGCCAAAGGGGCTAAAAACAGCCAATTTGCCATGTCGCAGCCGACGTTATGGTCGGGTTGACCCGCACTGCTCCGTAGTCTGCGCGAGTTGGAGCCAACGATTGGTTTATTTTGACACACAAGTGTGTGGATAATAAAATTTGCGCCTAGCAGTTCACATTGTAGAATATTATATTGGTCCTGAATTTCTGCCCTATTGTGCCAAATTAGTATGAGAAACTTGAAATTCCAACTTTGAATCTGCGTACTACAGGATCGAGCTTCATCATGGAGAGGGTTAATTTGCAGCCTGGTGTAATTTCAAGTCCTTCCTGACATTTGTGATGAACACTACTAATCAGACCAAAACTTTTGTCCCCTGGGCTCTCTTTTACACACAAAGCAAGATCATTCACTTTGTAAAATTGTGTTTCATGTCGTGGAATCTTGCTGCAGTGCATGAGCTAAACTCTAACTCAAGTAGGAAAAATCTGAGAAGTTTCCGAGACTGAGAGTTAGTATCAATGCTATAGAGCCCAGACTAGCAAGTTACAAAAAAGCCCCTGAGTCACCGAATAGTTGATTACAGTGTTGATGTGTTGGGAGTTAGGAGCAGTTCAAATTGAGTGTGTTTAGCATTACAAAAACAATCTTCACTCTCTGGTAAGAAAGTTTCATTTTGAGTAAATGATGTACATGTAAAGGTTTATCATCGTAAAGGTTATTCATCGTTTATTTCACTTATAAAATCACCTGGCGGACGAATTTTTTGACATGGCGGCAGATTTTATGACTTGGCGGAAGACACGTTTACACGCGTTTGACTTGGCGCACCGCCAAGTCGTTAACGTAGGTTCGAAGGCCCTGATGTCTGTATGAGTGACGACATTGTAGACTATGGGCCGTATTCAAAAAGGGTGTTTAAGACTTAGACGCGTGTAAGTAAGTCAAACGCATGGTGGAAGTGTGTGCATTTTAAGTGAAGTTACACGCGTCTAAGTCTTAATCGTGCGATGATCACCCTTTTTGAATACGGCCCTATTACTATCGCATAAAAACTACACATTTTCCACTCGGCACCGGATGAAATGATATTGGGAATGCTTGTGATTTCCAACTTCGCTGTTTGAATCAGTCGTATTGACATAGTGGATAATTGGATGTCATGTCAGGCTATTATCACGATTATGGAAGGTTACCATCGCTACATTACAAAATGTATTGCAACTGATCTATGTAATGGGCATGGTGGATTTGTAGGCCGTGCAGGAAGAGTAATTAACTGGGAACTTCTGTTTGTATAATTAGTGTTGATTTATCCATTTAGTTGGAAATTTATCCTGGTTGTTCTAAAAACGTCACTACGCAGTGCATCGTTTACCACAAAACAAGCCATTGCTTTTTTGCCGACGTGTAGAAACCTCNGTGGCATTTCAGTGTGGTTCTGGTGGTGATTCAGTGTTGATATCAGTGGTAATTCAGTGTTAAATTTGGTGCTAGTTCAGTGATGATTTGGTGGTAATTCAGTGGTGATTTGGTGGTAATTCAGTGCTGCTGTATTGATTGATGCAGTACAAAGGATTCAAGTAGTTTGAGCATACAGTGTACATGAAGGTACATGTATGGTGTAGGATATGTTTTGTATATAATGTACAAGTTGGACTACAGTGGGTACATGTAGGCTATCAATGGTAGCTTGGTTATGGTTGCATATACTGAGGGGAAACTTGGCCCCTTTACTAAATCTTGTTAGCTGGGTGCATTTAGGCCTAGGCCTACATGTGAATACTAAATGCCGGTGCTTTAGTTCGTAGGCCTACCGGTAAGTAGGCCTAGATTGATATGATGATGGATGCACATCATCAATGATGATAGAAAATCGATAAATTTGGCAGTATTTCTCAGAAACTTACCACCTAAATCCTTGTATACAATAATGATTTCATCACTAGTTGATCCATAGTCAATAGAATGCAGGTTTCAATGAAATGGGACCACTTTCGTGCAGAAAAACTTCCACACATCACAAATCATCATTTGAATGGCAGTTAAGTTTGAATCCTTTTCGTTGTGGTTGTTGTATCAATGTTGAGTGACCAACTCCACCTTGGCCTGAGAGAGACCCGCAGTGGTAAATCAGTGGTGAATCAGTGCTGAATCAGTTCTATTAGGATAATTTTAAGACAAAGACGAAACAGTGCTAAATCAGTGCTGTCCTTCAGAATTGCTAAGTTATTTTAGTGTCATATCAGTGTGGAATCAGTGGTGATTCAGTGCTGTTGGTTTCGTTGGTTGAATCAGTGTTTATCAGTGTTGCTCTGAGAAAATCTAAGTCCAGATGGTGTTGTTTCAGTGTCTTTTCAGTGCTGATTCAGTTATAACTGATTCAGCACTGATTTCTGGTGTTAAATCAGTTATACTCGGAACTAACACTGATCAAGACAGTGGCGATTTCAGTGTGGAATCAGTGGTGTCCTTGAATGTGGTGTTGTTTTGGTGCTAAATTAGTGGTGATTCAGTTCACCACTGAATATCAGTGGCCACTGATCTACGGTGAGGGGTTGCTTTAGATTGGGTGCAAATACATTGCTCTAACTCCAACGGTTTTTGAGATACTCATAAAAACTTGGTGTCCTTTTACCTTCGCACATGTTTGTATGTCATGTGGTGCAAACAATTGAATGGTCCCGGTACCTCTAAAGGTACACTAAGAGAGGATAGCCTTATTTAACAATCATTTGTCCAATCATTGCTTATGAAGCACTTTCCATTTGAGCTGTTGCTTAACTTAATGCGATAAAGAATTTTTTTCGAAAAAATGAAAAATCAACCAGGAAGTTTTAAATGGGATTGTCACCAACCGATGTTAACCGACAATGGAAATCAACAATGGAAATCATCGGTTTCTAGTGATTTTTATCTGATAAGACCTGAGATGAATTAGTTAAGTTTGAAAAATGCTGTTTGATAATTTTTGTCATGCGTCCTCCGTCTGTGTCAAATGACTACTCGTAGTGGTTCAAACTGAAGTACCGTGTATCTTTTCAAAATAATTTAATGAATGAAAAATTGTGACAGAATCGGACAATGAGAGTAAAATGTCCTGGGTATAGTATGACGTACTTGTGTCCCCGGCGGCGTACTAAAGTGTCAAAAATCATCAGCTGGATTATGAGCCTATAGACATAATTACCCCAAATTCATTTGAAATTAACAAACCGGAGGTGCACCTTAACTTGGATTGAAAACACCTGTACCTCTATGTACCACTACATAGTCTTTGTAGGTCAACTTAAAGTGGTGCAATCTTTACGTTGAGGGCACAAAGACTCCTCGAGTCCCCCACAAAGCTCTTCCATGTTGCTCAAGTGCCTCCACGGTTGTCCAATCAGTGAGTGAGTATTGCTGAGACAAAAACAGTGCTGTCGGGAACGGACCACGTATTAATTTTTCATGACATCCTTTCCATTCTCATCGTCCGTAGAATAGGCGCGGCAACACTTGAAATCAGCGACCAACTCTCATTCATAATTTTTGTACAACAAAACAAACGAGGAAGGGGTGTGGTCCTTTGTTTTGAGTCTGTAACGGAACAAAATGTCATCTGAAATTCAGTTTTGTGACCGTGCCACTTAAAACACATGTCAGTTGGGACCTCAGACGCGTTTGCTTTAGTAAATCTGATGCTCCCATATCCTTTCCCCCAGTTGTTACCTTGAGAAGCCACAGTGATGTAGAGGTTTGGGCTTCTGACTAGCAGTCAGAGGGTCCCGGGTTCAAATCCACTGGACGTGAAACTTTGGGCACGTCTCGTTGCCTCAATGGCCTCACTCCACCCAGGTGTAAACAAGGGTCCGGTCGGAAATGCTCGATTGAGTGCTGAAAGAGCAGCTCATCTGAGTTCTACTGAAAGGTTTAGGATAGACCACGGTTAACCCAATAGATCCCATGCCGGCCTAAACCGCCTTGCCGTGAGCCGCCTAGAAGACCACGCTCACTTTTTGACAATAATCCCCATCGCCTTGAATGTAGAAATCAAAATCACCAATTACTGCCGGCAGCGCCACAATTCGCCATGCCTCCACACACCGATACCGCCATAACCACCTTGACTACACTGTTCTCTATTCAGCTTATAATGCAGTGGCATTTCTTGCCGGTTTTCAGAGCGGTGAAAGTTACAGATGGAAGGTGCAAAAAAATAGGTGGCTCTATTCATCGTTTCCAAGATGTGACTCCGACAGTGTGCGCCATTGCTGACATCGCCGTAATGACGCAAAGCGGGTGGGCAAAATGCATTGCTGATGATGCAAAGCTGATGGGCAAAACGTGCAACGTCACAGAATGATGTAGGCCTGGGCCTACATCATGGAAACGATGAATTGGGTTAAAATACAAAGTCGGATGATAACATCTATGGTTATTGATTTCAGACTATAAACCCTAAACTTTAAACTTTAACTTTTTGAATCAAGAGTGCCATTGATTGATAGTACAAATTCACGAATCGCAAAAAAAGGAGTTTGCCTGATTTGTTGACTATTTAGTTGTCAGCAGTCTTTGTTCTTACCGTTCGGCGTGAACTATAATTGCCTGCAAACTTCATGAGAATCTCAGTCAATAATGAAGTCATCAAAATCAGTTAGTTCCCACATTCTTGCCTTAGTCATTCGCACTTAAAAATGATGCACTGAGGCGCAGATGTCATTTGTATCAGGCCTCACCTGTGCACAAACCTGCCGTTCATTTCAGTTAATTTTTCTCCCATTTGTTTGTTGACTGTTGTGAAAAAGAACACTGGGAATCCCGCTGCAGACGAAGGTGACCTTGTGGGGATCAACGGATCGAATTCCACTGCCTGAAATGCGAGCCGCTTCCCGTGATTTCTCGTGGCCATTTCCTTACTCATCAATACACGTCGGCCAATCGTTATTGACATCTCCTGTGACATCACAACTGTTTATTTCTCGGCAGCGCCATGAGGAAATGTTTGGCAGGTGCTGACGGTGGATAGTTTACAGACGAGGAAATCCCAACTCGCCATTCAAAGTGTCGTATTACGCTTCATTCTGTGCAACCAGAACAGGAAATGATTCCATTATTTCAATTTTAAAATATTAGTCATTCTAAAGATGATATACTCGTCTTAATGTAACAAAATTTGTTTCACAAATGTTTTCTAGGCATGAGTTGTAATTGTAATGCTAGTATTACCTTTTACTGCCAGTGAGGCTGCTGAGACATAGTTGTGCAAACAAATCGTTTGTGCAAAAAATGTGAAGATAACAGGGATGATATGAGTTTATTGGGCACAAATGTGACCCGGCACAACAAAATGAGTCGGAAGTCGCACAGAAGAAGACCGAAGTTGACACCAGACAACAACTACAGAAATCGACAAAGTCAAATTTCACAATGGGCAGACAATCCTGAAATCATCGAACCGTTGGTGTCACCTTGGACATGTTCGGTCTTCTCCTGTGCGACTTCCAACTCATTTTGCTGTGCCGAGTCACAAATGTAGTGTACAATTTTTCGTTGGGTATGTGCACAAATCTTAGCCTGCATGACAAGTAACTCGATCAGGAAACTGAGAAGGGGATTCCCAGCCTCTAGATGTAGGATTTGGCTTAAGGGAACTTCTGTATGGGCGGTTATAACCACAAATAAAGACGTTACAAAATAAAGACGTTAGTCATATTCTCTAGTCGTTGTGGTGATCTCGAATCGTAGCTAAGAAAGACGTAAGATGGTGCTGCAAAATAAAGACGTTGTTGTAGTCATGTTCTCTAGCCGTTGTGGTGATCTCAAGTTGTAGCTCAGAAAGACGTAAGGCGGCGCTGCAAAATAAAGACGTTGTTGTAGTCATGTTCTCTAGCCCGTTGTGGTGATCTCTAGTTGTAGCTCAGAAAGACGTAAGGTGGCGCTGCAAAATAAAGACGTTGCTGAAGTCATGTTCTCGAATCGTTGTGGTGATCTCTAGTCGTAGCTAAGAAAGACGTAAGATGGCGCTGCAGTCGTCCACACGAAGAATGACGAAAACACCTGAAGTGTTACGAATGATACAGCGCCATCTTACGTCTTTCTTAGCTACGACTCGAGATCGTGTGGACAACTGCAGTGCCACCTTGCGTCTTTCTTAGCAACGACTTGAGATCACCAGAACGACCAGAGAATGTGACTAGAACAACGTCTTTATTTTGCAGCGCCATTTTACGTCTTTCTGAGTTACGACTATAGGTCATCACAACGACTAGAGAATGTGACGAGTACAACTTCTTTATTTTCTAATGTCTTTACAGTACTTTGCACAATTGACCTCCCTTCCGTGCCGCGCACCATCCGTGTACCATATGCAGCGTCATGCGCGTACCGTCCTCGTATCTTCCGAGGACGTGGCGCGGTGTCATGGAAGGCACGCAGTGAAGACGTAACGTCATTCACCCGTAGTGACGCTCCCGTACCATACGCGATGAACTGAAGCATCCTTCTGCGGCAGGTACGCGGATAAAGGGAGGTCAATTGTGCAATGTACTGTATTTGCGGTTATAACCGCCCATGATATGTTCACATATCTCAGCCCGCATAACACTGGTAACACGATCAGGAAACTGAGAGGGGGGACTTCCCGGCCTGTATGTAGGTTTCGGCATACGTGAACTTCTGGTCCGAGTCCAGGAAGGTGCAGAAGTGCTTACGTGTACCACAGGGGGGATCTGTGGTCAAGTTCATTATATTTCAGTAGAAGCTTGAAGGATGACCCTTGTGGACAAGACTTTTGACCAGAACGAGCATCTAACACCCACATGATGGCATATTCTCCAATTGTCATCTCGAAGCCGAATAGACTCAGCTAGAACAAAACATGTCTTGGTCAGTTTGACAGTTTGAGTGATGGTCAGACCCCCTTGAGTCCGTTACAAAGGGTCATCCTGATCATCCGGGTAACGTTGAGTAAGAATCAGACTTCGCATACAAATAAGTCAATGGCTCTCGAATCTGACCTCTCATCATATTAAGAACCCTTCGTGTCGCTCCTCCATGTCACTTGGTTTTTAGAAATCCTTAAGTTTGGGGTTTTCCTGTAAAAATGGAAATGGTGACGTTTGTTTAGCGTTGGTTTTGATGACTTGACCACTCTTGTTTTGACTGTCCAGTGTTTTGGGGGAAGTGTCATGTTCCGGTTGACTGCTCTTCAGAGGCTCACCACCAGGGTCAAGTAATCATTCAGAAACCAACACCACACCCTTCAATATTTATATCTCAGCAAGATTTTCTAATGTAAACTTGTCTTACACTCGTATGTTTGGATCTCATGGTTGGTTCTTGTGGTAACTTTGTGGAGATGCCACAAGGGTATGACGATGTGGGTTGTCCTCCACAGCCAAAATGAACCCGGAGATGAGGTGCAGTCGCCAGAGTGGATGGCATATAGGCTTAATGAGGAACCGGAGGAACTACTCCGTGACGTGGCGCTGATGAACAACTCAGTTAAAACTATGACGTTGAAAGTCAAGCCAATGTTATATTGCCAGTTAATTCTGAAATTACACCCTATTTCTAGCCCTAAATATACCTGAAATAGTCCACTGAATTTCGAATTTTACACGATCGTCATCAAGTATAGGTCTGACTCAATATATATCTGAATGTTTTCAAACAAAATTTCAAGCGGAAACATTATGAATTTCATCGATATTTTAGCGTAAGTAACAGACGGAATAGCAACGTCATTGATTCTGAATGACGCATCTCACATAACGTCACGAACGATGCGCGACGTCAGTGACGTTTTCCTGCAACGTCGCAGCATATGCGTTCTTGTGAAAAAACTGAGTTGTTGCACAGCGCCTCCTTTGGACACTCTGGTTCCTTGTTGAGGGGATATAAAGCAGGCTTGAAAAATTTAGAAATCACGTGTGACGTGCCCATACCATACACAGTGTACCTTCCGCGTAATGTGAGGAACGTACCTGGATAAAGGTACTAGCTAAAACTTGAATTGAAATCAAAATCCTGTAACAGCTTTCAGCTGAATTGCAGCTTCATTTCTAAGAAAATTGAGTTAATAGGAGCAGTCAGCCACATGTATTGCAAAAGATGGCAGCAAAGTTCAAGTGGGGTAATACACAGGAAAATCCACGTAATGTGCTCATAAAGGATGAATGGGTCCGCTAAATGCATTGAACTGGGCCGTAGTGACACCTATTGCTCAACTCACTGACAGTCTCCTACTGTGACTAAAGCAGCTTTTTTTGCAGCAGAAAGGTGCTATCAGGGAATTTTTTTTCAAAGAACTTTGGGCCTTTTTACTTAATAGACACTCGGTATGCCACGCCTGGTCATGCTGAACTAATCAGTATGAAATATGCATAAAAGGGTCTCGGCATGGGGAACAGGATTGGTGTCCTAACAGTAGTTGTGAATAGAAGGGGTGTCAAGATTAGGGGTCAGGTGTTTTTCATGTTTGGGGCATATGTACCAATAGTTAGGGGTGGGAGTTGCAATATGATGACATATACAGCCACCTGCAGAGGTCAGAAAAGGGTGAAGGGGCTCAAGTTGCTGGGGGTACAGCGTAATCCTTGGTATTGGTCATGGCTATTACCAAGTTGCTATGAGCACCATGAAGCATCTGTGAAGTGTTCATACTGACACTGAACTTCTGTGGTTACATCAGTTTACACTGCTCGTATTCGAAGGGTGCAACAGCTTGGAAAGTGTGAGTAGGGTATTTTCAGGAAAAATGGCTCAAGAATGACTCAAACGTCTGTTGGACGGGGTGTAGTGTACTTGCTGTTGTAGGAATGCGACGCGAGCCGATGGGCTGTGGTTTCCAATTTGAGGCACCCTCTGGCCGGGAGTTGTAAAAGGGGGCACTTTGAATTCCAAACTCATGCAAGACGGTTCTGCCCGACGAGACCAAGAAGAATACCCTATTAAGCTGCTTTTCCACGAGGCGTTTGCGGGCGCGGAATCGGAGGCGGGGGCAGGTTGAAAAAATCGATCCAACGTATTTCCCTTTAGCTGTTTCACTCGCACCCGCCACCGAAACCGTGCCCGCAAACACCTCATGGAAAAGCAGCCTTAGTACGGCTGCAAGATGTTCAACCCTTGACCCGAAGCTCGGTGTTGTAGACACCGAGCTCAAGGTTGGCTCAAACATCTGTTGGACAGTGTGTAATGTACTGGGTGTAGTGTACTTGCTAATGCAGAAGAAAACTGCAACTGGAGAGTTGTATTGTATCACATCAAAGATTGTATCCAAAGAACGAGAAAGCACAAAAATTGACACACAAAATGATAAATATCAAGAAGTCAACTTCCAGAATCTTGCAAATTTTTGACCCCAACCGGGGTCTTCCTCAGGCATTTTTCAGTAGGAGAGCTCCAACTGAAAAGTGCCTGAGGAAGACCCCGGTTGGGGTTGAAAATTTGCAAGATTCTGGAAGTTGACTTCTTGATATTTATCAAAGATAGTATGGAATTGATATTACCCTCCACGACAACCAGTGTCGGGTAGCACGGAAAATGAGCCTATAGGACCTTTCAGACTACAAGCCAAAAACCACATTCTGATTCAATCTGATTCGATCCGATCGACCCCCATTCTGGACCGGATGTGCTGGATCTCTAATGTGTAATTTGACTGCCGACGTAGAGGGAGCCACCTAGCAGCAGCAAAACGAACTACAAAAATGCATTACAAAATGTACGTAGTAAATCGGGTCAATTCGTTGACAATGTAGTTAGTCCCTGGGTTGGAGAGTGGCGCGACGGCGCCAGCTGTCGAGAAAAAGTGGCAATACCGTGGTCCTTTACGTTTTTGGGTAGCATTTACACATGCATGTTAATCTGGTCAGGTGGGGCGGCATTATTCGTAACACTTCGGGTGTTTTCGTCATTCTTGGACGACTCCAACGCCACCTTGCGTCTTTCT
Source organism: Notospermus geniculatus (assembly GCA_002633025.1). Lineage (NCBI taxonomy): Eukaryota > Metazoa > Nemertea > Pilidiophora > Heteronemertea > Lineidae > Notospermus > Notospermus geniculatus. Next base: position 28,432 of record NMRB01002676.1, read on the forward strand.
TAGCTGCACCTATAGAACACCACAGCGACTAGTCAATATGACTACAACAACGTCTTTATGTTGTAACATCTTCATTTGCGGTTATAACCGCCAATACATGACGGCCAATTTCAAGAGTATTTAAGTCTCGTCTAAGAATAGAAACTGACGTGAGAGCATTCCACCACTTGTCCCCAGTTGGCGATGTTAAATCAAGACATTTCTGTGGCTTGTTTTTGGTTTTTGAAATCTGATGTTTTCTCTCGACTCTTCGCGCAGTAAAATTTCCAACCTTGGCACGGCATCTGTCATGTTCAATTTCAAGTTCGTGTTTCAGAACCCAGTTGTGCATTGAATTCAATTTTTTCGTTCAGTACCAGTATTCAGTACCAGTATTGCATGCGAAGTTGCTAACTTTGGAATAATGGATGGTGTTTCTGTTCTCCGAAGTTTTTTCTCAGAATTGAAGTTGTGTTTCTTTCTGTATTGACAAGGTTTTGATCTCTGTCAGCATATATTTATCACCTGCTAAGAAGCCTTTCTGGCCAGCCTCCATTGCCCAGTGATTGCTTCATCATCCTGTGATTCATCTCTACATCAGTTGGGCGGAATGTCGTCCAGTCCTGATCCTACACGAATTCCTAGCCCAAGCCCCTAACCCCAACCCTGACCCTCAACCCTTGTCCCTGACCCCTACCCTAAACCTATAGTCCTGACCCTAACCATCACCGCTAGCCATCCTAACCCTGTAACCTGGGTACATTGTGCAACAGTTAAACATATTAGCTTGGTTGATACTAAGATCCCTACGCAGTTGTGGGTGCGCCCCCTTCGGTTTACCCGCTCTCCACAACTGCTTCACTTCGTAGAAGTCGCCGCGTTTGGTCAACAGATGGCGTCAGGGATTGGTGCGAGTTTTACAGCCTATCAGCATGCTGCTTTCCTTTCCGAACTCCTTGGCCCATTGGTAATTAACGGATGTTCTTGTGCTACCATGGCTTAACTTATCACACGATCTGCTCAGCCAATGAAAAAGTGTCTCAGGCCAGCTTGGTTACGGGCTGCTCTCTCATTGGTCGACTCTCTCAGCGCCATCTGTTGGCCAAACGTGACAACTTCTACGAAGTGAAGCAGTTGTGGAGAGCGGGTAAACCAAGGGGGCGCGGTACACAAATGCGTAGGGACTTGACCCTTACGAAAATGTGACATTTGTAGACATTACCACATAGTAATGGGCGAAATTTACCCTTTTTCGTGTAGGCCTACTTTCACACATTTTTGGTGTAAAATTTGCCCATTACCACGTGGTAATGTCATTTACACATGTCACATTTTCGTAATTAGGGTAGGTTGATACGAACTGTACATGGCTTTTGTTGCCAATCTCAGCAGCCAAATCTACACCCAAAATGCTCACTTTTGTCTCAGATTTGTATGAGAAAAGCTGCTTCATTCAAAATGCACCATACTAACTTCCTACAACACCACTGTATACCTGAATTGCATACCGGTACAGCCAAAAGTAAACAACAAGCCTTCCAAATTAGGCCTACTTGTAGGCCTATGCTTACTTCTTCATCTCATTCCTTCTGTCAGTGTTAAAAAACCCAACAACATTACTATGGAGTGGAGTTTTCAGTCTGCTTCTCTAAGTGATTGAGTTTACCTTACACCCACAAGAGAAGACTGGACATAACTCTGACCCCCCCCCCTGCACCCTCTGTATCAATGCATTAACTTCACCCTATTCACAATTTTGATTGGGGTATTCAGAGAGCTTCACACACAAAACTTACAAAATAGCCTATGCAAGGGTGAGTTTACTACATGGAACAGCCAGTATGAATGGAAACATGTGGGATTCATTCATGAGCAGACGCCATGACCTAGCCAATCAGAATCGAGCACAGCCATAGACACATTCGGCCTGTTCATTCACAAATCTCTCTCCATTCATCAAACTTTCCTGCCTCGCATAAGAGTGTGTAAAACTTAACGGAAATGGCAACAACTTAGTAGTATCAGGAAGTTCGGATAAAACGCTGACGGGACACAGAAATTTAGGGAACTTCGTTACATTGTTCATTCAGTGGATATCGAGTGTTGCTACAGGTATTAGAGTGAGATATGTGCTTGCCGTGGATCAGCATTTGGAGCCAGTATTTCAATCTTCTGTGTATGAGCTTGTGTTGTTCTATTTATAGAATTAATTGATAGGTTCAAGCATCCAACTTGTTGCTGATGTGTGCGTTATGGTCTCTACTCTCCACGAATCCAATCATTGGAGTTTTCATTGGAGTTTTCCTGCTTTGGTTTACAGTGTTTGGTTGGTAGTAGTAGAAGCTCTAAATGGGATGTTGATCAGGTTGTTTTCCTGAAGGAATGTCAAATTGTCATTTATCAACATTGCATTGGTAACTTCATGTCCTTCAGAAGACTTCAGAGAAAAGTACCGGTATGGTCTCTGCGAATTGCGAATACTTGGAGTTTTTCTGCTTTGGTTAACAGTGCTTGGTTGCTATTTGAAGCCCTAAATAGGATGTTGCAGGTTGTTTTGCTGAAGAGTCAGGTCCATAGTTATCAACATTGGTAACTTCTTGTCCTCCTTTTTCATTCAAGGAAAAAGGATGATACCGGTGTCATACTTGGCAGGGGTGGATCCAGAATAATGGGAAAGATGAGGGGGCACAGCCAGCACACATCGAGGAAAACCTCGGTCAAATTTTAACATCTTTTCAAAGTTTCGAAATTTCCCGGTCAATTTTAACAGTTTTCCCCAAAATAGAGGGGGTGCCCTCCGGGGGTGCCCCTCTTGGATCCGCGCCTGCTTGGCAACTAACTGAGTTTTCCTGCATCATCTAGATAGGGCCAACTCCTGGACGCCGGCCGTCTGGCACCGACCAGCAGCGCGGGCAGAACCTTGAACCACTGACAATTAATTTGGCAAGTGGATACCAGGATCCCTGTCACATGTATGAGAGGAAATTCTTAAAGTGACATGTACCGGTAGGTTGCCATGGTTCTTGTCAATGCGTAGTTCTTGACGGAAATCGAAGGACTGTGTGCTAGATGGGGGAGGTCTCTCCCCTCATGCCCTTCCTCGCCAATTTTGTTCAGAAAGTCGAAATTCTCATCAGCTAAGGCCTGTATTGCCGTCTGCCTCATTGGTATGGCATGAACCAGTGGCACCGATGAGTTGTTTGCGAGGAGCCCGGTGGTGTAGTGGCTCGGGCCTACGACTAGCGGTCAGAGGGTCCCGGGTTCGAATCCCACTGGGCTTGAGACTTTGGGCAAGTCTCTTTGCCTCACTGGCCTCTCTCCACCCAGGTGTATAAATGGGTACCGGTACCGGTCGGAAATGCTCAGATTGTAGCCCTGAATGAGGAGCTCATCTGAGTGAGTTCTACTGAAAGGTTTCAGGACAGACTGGGGTTAAAGTGTGAAGTCGGATGAGAACCTCTTCCGTAGTTGATATCAGACTATAAACCCAAACTTTAACTTTAACTTTAGTTGTTGCAAGTCGGCCTTCATCAGAGCTGCAGTCAAAAGTCAGATATCTCATGGGTTTTCCTGGCGCGAGGTACCGTACTTAACTCGTAGTCTTTTCCCCTTCTCTGGTAGTGAAGAAGAGGTCCCTCCTGGTGTCCTCAGTTGCGTCGGCCACCTGTTATGGATGCTGCATCTGTTGGTGTGTGTTCTAATAAGCCTGGCACAATCATTGCAAGACATTAAAACCCACAAAGAAGTGTGCTGGTAGGAAAAAAACCGGTCTATTTATGTTTTCTTTTCAGTCCTCATCTTCTGTAGTTTATTATTGCCTTATCTTGGTTCATTATGTATTTATTGTCAACCATGACTGGCCTGGTGACCTGAATCAGTGGGGCACAGAATGGGTTGTTCATTCCTTTTCCCCAAGGTAGGCCTGGATGAATGACGCATCATCAAACTTGTACATGTTCCATTGAAATCGTTATATTTTTACACATGCCCGCTGTAGGCCTACACAATCAAATTTTTCAGCCAATTTTTTGAGAATACAGATTCACGGCCTAATGGGGTTTCAAAGTATAAACTGCATGTAGGCCTTTATTGAGCATATTCAGAAACTTGGATGAAAAATTTGATCGTGTATATATAATACTTAATAACGGGCATTAGTCATCTAAAATACCGGTATGTAACGGTAGGCCTAACTGAAAGGATTGCTGCTTTTTGTAATCACAGTAACTGTTTTGTTAGATTTCCTTTTATCCCTTGAGGTCAAGTCAGGAGTCAAGGGATTATGATCTGCCACTTGGCGGGGGGGGGGGGGGA
>NMRB01002676.1:45210-69817 GCA_002633025.1 Notospermus geniculatus
GTGTGTGATGCATCTGTCTGGCCCCCTGGGTTCATAGAGGACTAGGCCTAGGCCTATTCATAGGCCCCTAGGCCTAGGCCTACTTAAGTCAAAGTGTGATACTTTTCTTTTGTCTTGAACAAAAGATAAGTGTCACTCTTAGACTTACGTACGTTTATGAATATGGACCCAGAATCACAGATTTAAGAAAAATTATTCGACCTATACCATAACTCCTATGAGAGTTTGCCCGACGGGCAGCAGGATGAGACAGGGATTCCAGTCTTCCCTTACATGGGGACCCCGGTGGGATCGACTGGGGTCCCCAGTGGGATCCCACCGGGGTCCCCAGTTGATCCCGCCGGGGTCCCCAGTTGATCCCGCCGGGGTCCCCAGTTGATCCCACCGGGGTCCCCAGTGGATCCCGCCGGGGTCCCCAGTGGATCCCGCCGGGGTCCCCACCGGGATCTTGACCGGGATCCCGCCTTAAGGCGGGGACCCCGACCAAAAATCCCGGTGGGGCCCACTGGGATCCCAGTGGGGCCCCCGGTGGGGTCCCCAGCGGGGTCCCCGGTGGGACCCACCGGGGACCCCAGGCATTTTTTCTCTTGGGATTACGTCTTCACTGCGTGCCTTCCACGACGGCGTGCGATGTCCGTGGAAGATCCGAGGAAGCTAGTACGTGCATGAGGCTGCATATGGTACGCGGACATGGCGGATGGTGTGCGGCGCGCAAGGGAGGTAGTTGTGCAATGTACTGTATGTATGGTGTATATTTGACCCCCCTCTACACATCTGTAGGCCTTACTCATTGGTATCAACCCTGTCCCCTCCTCGGTGCATCTACTAAATGGACAGCCCCTGTTTGATAAAATTCAAAAGCAAAACTCTTCCTGATCAAGGGAAGAATCCTGATTTCCAGAAAATAGAAAATGACATCAGTGCCTGAATCACAGGATGGTCATGCCCTTATGTTGTCATCTTTTCATCCTAATTAGTGTTGTTTCATGACACTAATGAGGCCGTTAAGTCGTCAGCACATGATAGAAGGCCAGCTTCATATCACTGAGTTTTCACTTGATACTGAGAATCAACTTGGACATGTTGGAGGCAAGTCCTGCGTAAAATTCTTCGACATTTACAAGGAAACCTCTACCAGGAAGATACCTCTCGTATTTCAGACCATAGAGTCACTTCCCAACTTGGTTGCAATCATTTTGACCTCTGTAATCTGGCCATCTCTGGATTAAGCAGAACTCACACGGGAACAGTTCTGAAGGCAGTTCAACATGGTTCAAAACCGTGCTGAATCACACAAAATGACGTCGGTTTGGTTTGGTACAAGTAGGTGAAAACACGGTGTGGATACGGTGGTGATGCGATTGTCTGAAGGATGCGGTACAACTGTGGTCAAACGTGGTGTTAGAAGGCTGATATATGGTGTAACACGGTCACGTACGGTCCATATGCGATCTAGAGGATATTGCGAGGAGGCCACAAGGTGTTGGGGGGGGGGGGTAATAACACGGTAGCCATTTTTTCAGCGGTTCTGAATTGTGAAAGGTGACAACGAGGCAGCAACTCGGTGATTCCCGATTTTGAGAATGGCCGTGAAAATTTCAAACATTTTGAAAATCCTGCGGTTCCAAAAACGAGGCGGTGTCATTGAGGTTGCTGAACCGCCGTCAGAACCGCCCTTGTGTGAGGCCTGCTTTAGAAGGGTAGCATTTGTCAGTCCCATGGCTTTCCTTTATTGGAGAGGTTCTACTTACCCAGTAATGTTTACAGCTGGCGTTTTATTAAGACCGCCACCACCTCACAAGGTGGCGGTCTTCATTGGTTTCACTGGATTTCTCTCTCTCTCTCGATCTCTCGATCTCTCCGTCCAATCTGTGGTTTCGGCAGGATAACTCAAAAAATACGCCACGTATCGCGATGAAACTTTCAGGAGTTGTGGATATGCATGTTACACGGAAACCTATTGATTTTGGGGGTCATCCACCAACAATGAGCTGTTTAATTAGATGAAGTCTGTTGTCCTAACGCATTTTACCTTTGCCCATGACGTCAACAACCCATTACGTCGGGCCTAAGAACGCAGCGTCACCACGACGTCGAGCATGACGCTGCAGCGTCACTCGCCGCAGCGGGGTTTTCGCTGACGTCATCTCATCTCGGATCAAACTGTGACGCCACGCACACCACGTTTCAGGTCCTCTGGCCAATCAGACTCAGAGATCGAAATGAATTTGGTCCCGTGCCATGATGTAGGCCTACCCGTATTTCGCGAAAAATGACACGCACATTGTCTGAAATCAATAACATGACCCGACAAGTTTACCAATTGTGAAATTTAGTAGGCCTAACTTTGAAAACAATAACCCCCTGCTCTTGGCTGCCGCGAAACACACAATCGCACTGTAAAGCCATGTACATCTACACCATAAATAATGTAGGCCTACACTGTAAATGACGCATGTTCAGTCCCAATATCATCAGTTTCTACATCGCCCTAACATATTTACAAAATTCAGAATTTTCAAAGGCGGTCTTCAAATTGACTCACTAAGTCAATTTCTAGTTTTGTTTTATTATTCATTATCACTTTATTCATTTTTTATTTCATCATTATATTTCAAAAGACACTTGTTTCACATTTTCTCTCTTATGTCTTTTCAGATCCGAAACAGTGGAGTGAAATGCACGTGAACCAGTGGCTGAACTGGGCTGTCAAAGAATTCAACTTAAAGGGCATCACCATGGAGAACTTTCTAATCAAGGGCAGCGAAATGTGTGAATTACGCAAGGATATTTTCCTGACATTGGCGCCGCCTTTTGTAGGTGATATTCTTTGGGAGCATTTGGATGTGCTTCAGAAAGGTATGTGAAGTTTTCAAGTAAGGTTGTTCAGTTTGTTAGCCCGCTTGGCCACAAGGCCCAGCAGGGCTTATGCTGTGGTTGGGGTCATTCAGTGGTGGTCTGTCGTGCGTCAGTCCGTAAACTTTTGGTTCGTTAGCATGTAGCGCCTTTATTTTTTGACGAATCTTTTTTATCTTTGGTAGGTGTATATATGGGCCTAAGATCTCGATCGAGTTCGATTTTGACCACAGTTGGATTCCTATTTTGGCCTCCAGGGGGCGTTTTGTGAAAAATTTCAAAGGGCTATATTTTGATAATGGTTTGAACTATCATGTTGAAACTTTGTACACGTGTACCTCTAGGTTAAAGCAACCTACAGACAAAATTTTCGTGAAGTCTGATTCTTGACTTTGCCACTAGGGGGCCAAAACCAAAATCACTGAAAGTACTGTTTCTCCCTTCCCAAGAGACGGATCTTTGTCAAATTTTTATCATGGGTATATCTAATAGGGATACATAAGATATAGTACTCGAGTTTTTAATTTGACCTACTTTTCAAGTTCACAGAGGTCAAAGTTCGCCTGAAATTACGAAATTGGCTCTTTTTGTAATGGTTTGACCTATTGCTTTGAAACTTTGCACGTATCTACATGTACCTCTAGGCTGTAACAACTCAGATGAATTTTCGGCAAAATCTGATTCTTGACTTTGCCACTAGGGGGCCAAACTGCTTCAAGCCAAGCGGGCACAGTGCCATTGGCACTATTTTTTGGATCTTGACTAGAAAGTTCCTGAGGAAGCCCCCCCGATTGGGATCAAAAATTTGCGAAATTCGGAGACGACTTTAGCAGCACACTGGCCGCCAAGAACGCGTCTGGAAGCCTCTCGATGCCAGAGTTGGCTGCCAGTGGATCCTGATGAAAGCACACCTGCCCAAACTTGGCGTTCAGTAGCATCTTTTCGGGCCATTCAGGCTGCCATTTTGAAATTATGTGACATCAAGACGCAAGTTGATTGGCCAAAGCCTCGCCGCCGACTCCAAGTCTGGCTGCCACCGGTAGCACACATGGCTGCTTCGGGAGTTCACAGGCGTTCACACGTGTCGAAAATCAAACATGTTTGATATCTGGAGTTCAGTGGCGTCCGGCGGCGTTCTCCATCCATTCATAGCACATTGGGGATTTTTCTGGTGTTCGGACATTGGCGTCGAACGCCTCAGGATGCCAAAGTTGGTGGCCAGTGTGCTTCATGCTTTACTTACACTACCGGTATCTGAAGTTTTCAAGAGATATCCAACATAGAGCACAAAAAACGACACACAAGGTGGTAGTAAAAACAAAAAGTTGTCTCCAAATCTTGCAAATTTTTGACCCCAACCAGGGTCTTCGTCAGGCACTTTCTAGTTGAGATCCCAGAAGTGAATGAGCTGGATGCCAGTTATACATGTAGACCTAAAGAAATTTTCAAGCAATTCCTTTTGTGGAGATAAAATGAAGCGACTCAGGAGACTTGCTTGATGTTGCAGTTGGTTGACAGTTTAGGTTGTCCAGTTGACAATATTACTAATGCTAAATTCCCACTGTTATGCGGCCTGTTACGAACGTCACGATTGGCCATCGTAGCTGATCGTGGAATATTTGTTTACTTCTCTGAAGTTTCATGTTTGGATACGAGGTCGGCAGGTGATGCGAGTCGATACATTCTGGTACGATTTGGTGCACTTGGATGCGATATGGTCACGATTGGTCAATTTCAGGTGGTATGAAATCGCGCCACGATTGAAATCGTGGTTTTACCGGTAATCAAGGAGTAATCGTGATGATCCTATCAGCTCTTATCAGATCGTGAGGGCAATGGTGGCACTCGTGTTGATCGTAGAAAATTGCGCGTATAACCGTCCTCGTATCTTCCGAGGACGTGGCGCGGCCTCATGGAAGGCATGCAGTGAAGACGTAACGACATTCACCCGACGTCACGCAAGAGACGCGTGACGCACCCGTAACATACGCGATGAACTGAAGTATACCTTCCGCGTCACGTTTGCGGAAGGTACACGGATAAAGGGAGGTCAATATTGTGCAACGTACTGTAGTTTCCATGATATTATGCATTTAAAAATTGTAGGTGCAAATGGGGTGAAGAGGGGAAGATCGTTGGCCTACATAGCATCGCTTGCCTCTGCACGTGTAACTCACGCACGGAAACGTCCAATGGAAAGCCACCTGTAGCCTTTCTAAACCACAACATCATGCCACAGAGAGGACACATCCACTCATCCAGTCTCTCCTTTTCAGAAGTCGCCCAGGACAGTGCGTCACTGTGTAACGTTCCGAGTGACTTCAGCGATACACAGGTGGTGATTCCTGAATTTACGAACGACATGTTCTACAACAATAACCAGAATTACGTCCCTCCAGATACGAAGCCACCAGTCACATGTCCAACACCACAGCCATATCTAGAAGGTACCGTAAAACAAATCCTCCTCTCATCATCTACTCCAAGACTTTTGTGCGACTCGCCCTCCAATTATAGAAAGCTTTGCTCGTGATCATGGAGAAGCCTACGAGGAACTGAAATCTTGTACTAGAGGCCTACTCACAAGCTTGTGAATTACAATGCATTCGATCATCATAAGATGTTCAGGGCCTTCTCGTAGGCATTTTCCAAAGGCCTTCGCTGGTGTACGATTCAGTTGTGGTGCTGAAATCATCTCAGAAAACTGAACCTTCATGCTTCCATAATCTGATGATTTGAGGTATTTTCCGTGAAGCGAATGAACAATTATGTATCATGAACAATATTTTCCTTCTTCAGGCAATTATCACATGTCGCCAGAGACGATTCCAAAATGTGAACCCATCAGCCAAAATGGTTACGATGACGTTGATTATCACACTCTCGAGCAGACACAGAATGGTTACTATGACAACCATTCAGAATTCTATCCCATAATGCAGGAGCAAAAGTATCAACCTCCTCGAAAGTTAGAAGGTTTGTGGATTTTTTCCCTGTCTTATATTGTTGTGAGTGGTATTTTCACCCAGTACGGACTCCCAAAGTAATGATTGGATGTGACTTGAGCCGCATTTACACTGCGCAACATTTCAGTCCAGTTGAGGTGAACCGTACACGGACCAGACCAGGTTCACTTGATTTGTACCACTTAATAGACTGCAGTGATGAGTCACCGCGCAGTGTCCCAGAAACATCGCTCTCCATTGAGTGGAGGTAAGAAACTCATGCGGAATGCATGCCGCGTTTTCCCGCGAGTGACAAAGGATGAACTGCGGGCATGCTCATTACCGTCCCTGACAGTACCGTAATCAATCCGGACTGAGACCACCTCCTTCTGCGGTCATGGTGCAGATCACTTGTGGTCCGGACTGAGTAGGCCTACACTTGGCAAGTTTACACTGCCACTTTTTTGCTGTACCGTACTTGGTCCGGTTCGAGTTTACTTGATTTTTGGCAGTGAAAACATGGTAAATGCGGCTTTGGTTTCTAAGTTTACAACAGATTAAATGCCACAACACTTTCTTTTGTCCTCCCACACTGAGACGCAGGAAAGATAGACGCGTGTGATCATCTTGTGGGTAAATGCCAGAGATCAGGCAGCATACAGAAGACAGAACAATACTTTTCTACGGCATGGAGAAAACGCGGAATTCCACGGAATTCCGCTAGACATAATTTGGTGTCTGCAGTTTATACAGTACTATTAACTTGTGTGAAACTTGTCACGTGGATCATCCCCTCCCGTCCCCTCTCCTTATCTCTTACTATATCGGCACTAGCCTAGATACGAGGTAGCAAGGTGGTTGGACTACAGAAACAATCCCGCTGTGGCTGCATTCCAACTGCTTTGCTTGGCCTTGTTATTTCATTAATATTATACCCTACATGTTGTTTCTTTTTAATATTCTTGCCTGTCAGCAGTTAAAACATCTTTGAACTCCTCCTTACCAATTTGTTCTTTATTCATTTCTTTTCTCATACGAGGGTCAAAAAACTGTTTTTGACCAGCATTTCTGCATTTATTTGACATTTATCTCATCATCTCTCACAAACATGACAAATCGAAGTCTTGGCGATGTGCATCACACGTGTGTCGATAAACTCACAACACCAATTCCGCACGGGCCGTGCGACTTCTGTCTTCTCGGCATTCCCGAAACTTACACATGTCTTAAGGCCAGTGTGTAGTTTATTCCATTGTTAAAAGCTATAATTACAGTTTCGGATTCTTGGCGGATTTCCGTGGAATTCCGCGCTTTCTCCATGCCGACTTTTCTAGACCTTTAACATGTGTAATGCAGACTTTGTACGCTGATTAGGAAGAGAAACAGGAAGAGAAATTAATTAACAGACAACTGGATTCGATCCAGGGACCTGTATAACGCTATCTGAAAGAAGAACCAACAGATTAGTGACTGCGCCAACCGAGGCGAGATGGCGGTCAGCCGATCTTTTCTTCCACTGGTACCTGAGATCGGTGTCATGATCACTTGGCCATAGCACAGCCACTTAGGCCCTGTCACCTATTGACGTGTTATATACATGTAATGAAATGGTGCAGCCTTCGACAGGGTACATTCATTTGACTGTTGTAAAGGCACTGTTTATTGTCTTACAATGTTCCTGGTACATCCAGTACGGCCGTCACTGGATGTACCAGGGACATTCTATGACAGGGTACATTCATCTTCGTTACATTCAACTTCTGAGTAAAAATGTGTCAATCCTGACCATGAAGAAAATTTCTGTTTATTGAATACGGTGTTTAATGCCTGGGAAGTGGCTATTTATCAAGCCAGGTGTAAAGTTTTTCGGCGTTTCCGTGTGCCAGTGTCCCCCCATTGTTCTGGAAACACTGGCAGATAGATCGACACGCTTCTCTGTGTGTCCTCCATTGCCGAGTCGCGGCTTATTCCGTCAGACAATAGCAGGGGAACACTCGCAGATGGGGAACGCTCAAAAAAGTTACACCGGCTCGCCAAACACTATGCAAAATTTGGCTTAAACGTCGAGCTGCCCTCAATGTCCGGAATCAGGTGATAATTACCCTCCCACGGCTACAGTGTGTTGGTTAGCACATGCAGTGCAAAGATGTACGGCCGACAGTACCGAGGTCGAAGGTTCGATTTCGGTATAGTGATGATATTTTTCCTTTTTTCTTTTATCTTGTTTATTTCCTTTTCTCATTATCGACTTTTCCAAAAATCTACATAGAACAACTGGTTAATTATTTTTTTTGTGGTGACACTAATAAAATCATCTGGGCCTACAAAATTGTCGCATCATACTGGGTACACCCTGGTCTTTGGACTCATTTGCGAAAACTGACAGTTTGAAGCTTGGCATGCGACATGTAGGTGTCTAAGAATTTGGTCATCACACAGAAACAAAGGCTGAAAAAAGGGGGAATTGGCCTAGGTAAACCCCCCATCGCGAGCAATGAAGCACCGCCGCACTGACGACTTCCGAACTAAAGCAGCCGACGCCAAAAGCTATGCATATTCATGAGGAGGCATGTCTTTATTGCCAGCCCGACGAACAATGCTGAATTTGAAGCCTGCTTGTCAAGCTAGCTCGATAAATAAGACTGAATCCATGTACTGCTCATCGAGCGGCTTGACAAATAAGACGGAAAGCAGTGCTTATTCATCGAGCGGCTTGATAAATAAACCCGGTCTTATGCCTGACCAGGAGGTACAGGGTTTTCCTTGACCGTGGCGTTATTCCTTTGGTAGTGGCACCTCGCTGAATCATGTCCAAGGTTGTTCTCTAACAAGTCTATAGGAACGTAATATTTGTTTATTGTCCTCATCAGATGACTCTGATAATGTAAGAATCAAACCGTTTTGACCGACTCTCATTGCTTGTGTAGGCTTCTTCAATTGGTGTAGCTTGGTTACATAGATGTTATCCCCTTCCCAACGAGGGAGATAAAAACTGACAAAGAAGTACTTCCTGTTAATATCAAAAGCAAGAACAACAAATCGATCGTTGCTAACCTCATAGTATAATGGGCTGAGGATAATTCTCCAATATGGCGTGTCCCCGAACGGACGAATTCTGTGAGGGATTTTGTAGCTTTCATTCCTCCACCTAGCGTAGCCTTGATTTTTATATTTGTGGAGACGTATGTGCAGCAGTACCAGGTCCATTCTTTTACAGAGTAGTCCATACCGGTACCTAATCTGTTGTTTTACTTGAGAGAGCTTCGTTATTTTCCCATTTTCCCAAACCGATGACGATGTCCCATTTTCCCGACTCAATGGTAACCTACATGTAATTAACAACAAGTAATATTTACGGGGATGAAAGCAGTGCAGTGACGTCAGTAAAGTTAGGCTTTCATCGACTTGACCCAATATATTATATGTATGTGTATGTATAGCACGAAAACGATACCTTTTCGAGGGACAAAGAGTCATGGTTAACAAGATTCTTGTTTTCACTTTCTCTATCAGATGTGTTACTACTAGTGAGTCTCGTCTTTTGCCGCGTTCAATGTAAAGAAAATTCATACCGAAAGTCTCAGACAATCGTCCGTAGTTAGTAATGGTAAGGTTAGTTAGGTACTTGACTCTAAACGTGGGATACGTGTGAGGGTAGAAAGAGCATAAGTGAAATGTCAGTTTAGTTAGTTCGTTTCTATGATTCCTTTCAGGCCTATTATAAATCAGGTACGTTGTTTCTGTTGAAGATCTAATGCGGAGTTTGCAACTTGAGGAAAACGTCAGCGTCTCTTCTTGGATATATTCACCGATGTTCTTCTTCTGAAATGTTACATAGTTCAGGGGTTGATCTGTCTGTTCTAATGCTAAAGCCCAGCGTACATAGGACTTGCGACTGGAAGCAACTGAATCGAACAGTTCCTGCAACAGGTCATTGCGCAACGAGTGGCACAACCCAGTCTTCAATCTGGAGCGCCTGCACACATCATCTTCGATAATTGAAAGGCAATCTGCTCACCGTGTTACATCGCACATCACCCTTCGTGTAATAGACCGCTCCGCGACGTATCTTGGCACGATGCCAACTTTACCGGTCGACCAATCATATTGCACTTTATGTCGGGTCTTCGGCTACCACTGTTTGTACCACGAGGAAATGTTACAACACCGGTTCTGGACTCATGTTCCCGAAGCCGTCGTTAGGTTAACGATGTCGTTACGCTATGCATTTTCCCAGTTTTAACGACATCGTTAACCTAACGATGGCTTCGGGAACATGGCTCCATTGGCCTCCCCTTCAAGAGGCAGTGGATACGGCGCGGACCGGTCTATTTCTCGAACGGTGATGTGCGATGTAACGCAGTGGTGAGCAGATCGCCCTTCGATTATCGAAGGTGGCACACATCGGACAGGCAATGGTACTGAGTGCCACACGGAAATTGTCGATGTCTTCCGGTCAGACCACTCGGAGAGTCATGTGATAAACATTTAAAATGGTTGCGCCCTCGATAAGTTAGGTATGCGTTGTTTGAAACAAACAAAACAAGTGTAATTTTATCAACGCCTTTTATCAAATCAAGAAACTGAACATTCCCTGGTTCATTCTCGTGCGCACTGGGCGCTGCCATTTTGTCGATCATGTGATTCCTTCACGTGGCCAGGTATTCATAGTTTGGTTCCCGAACCCACCGCTAGGGCCGAAAGGGTTCGGTATCGGCCTCGTTTGACCTTGATCTCACACACAGAATTCTGTGTGTCTGACGTCACAGAGGATAGACTGGTTCCCGGTTCCAACATACCGTGAGCTATGTTGGGATCGCGAACCAGTCTATCCTCTGTGACGTCAGACACACAGAATTCGGTGTGTGGGGTCAAGGTCAAACGAGGCCGATACCGAACTCTTCTGCGCCTAGCGGTGAGTTCGGGAACCAAACTATGAAATTCATTGACAGCACGCGTACAGCGGAAGCCACTGAAGAAAACCTAGGCCTACAAGCAGCAACCGGTGCCAACGAGTAGAACATGAGCAACACTGTTTTGAACTAGCGGCAACGGTCGGCAATGGCATTGCCGGTGCGCGTACATCGGCCTGTTTGAGTATCTGATCAGTTGCTGCTGGTTCCAACAAGTATCCGCCACTCGTTACTGACGACTACATGCAGCAGTAACCCCATGTATGCGTTATGCACTGATCTCATCATAGTCGTACGTAGTCGTTAGTAATCCGTGGCGGATACCTTATGAGTCGCCAACTGTTGCCGGAAGTTGCTTCCAGTCGTAAGGCCGATGTACGCTAGGCTTTAGACTCTCAGTACGATTGTCTACTTCACCTAATGCGGTACCCGCGGAACTAACGTGACGACGTGGCGCTGCGAGCGATGTGCCCGACGTTTCTCGTTTCTTACGTTATTTCCATTTATTTCTGGCGTGAAAATAACCCGTTTGTGTTGGTCGCCTGACAGTAAACCTTACATCATTCTGTAGCAGATGAAAATTTCTTTAATCTCCTTGCTTTTTTCCTTAAAATGAAGAGATAGGTTGGCGATGAAAGCTATGTTTTTGTCTCATTATTCCTGCAGAAAAATGTACAGGTCACTTTTTCATGACGCAACGTCAACACCTAAAATGACGTCGTTGACGTCGCGACGGGTCGATCGATCGCAGAGCCACCGCAAAGCAAAGTTTGTCACGCGGGCATCGCATTGGTGAACGACGTGAAGTACAGTACAGTACAGTACAGTACAGTAGTCCCGTATGANGGTGGATAAAAAATCCCGAAAATATCCTTCAAAATGTTATGATCTGTGCCAAAATACAGTCAGCCAATTTTTGCTCTGTACGTGTCGGTAATTCCGTACTAACAGTAGGTTGTCAAGTTATCAAAACTACCAACCGAAGCTATTGTAGACACCGTAGTAACTTGCACCAATATGCTTACTCATAAGATTACTTACCTTCAAGATCATTAACTTTGCCTCTTTTTCTGAAATCTCTATCATTTTTAAACCCTCTCTTTCTCGGGTAAAACTTCGAATGGTTTTACTTGGAAAACACATGTGTTTTTTCCATGAAAATAGAAACAGACGAGTCCTGGGTAAGTGGAGTGGGCAGTCGAACACTGACCTTGTTTTGTGTGAAATCTTGAATAATCCCTGTTCATACCTTTCGTACCCCAGATTGTGATATCTCAAGTTTACAACATATTTAATCTCGCTAAGTAGGAGGAAAAAGATACACATGTAGACATGCATGCACTGCCTGTCGTTCATTTTGGTTTCTCTGGTTTACATGTATACCTTCACCTTTCCATGAAAAGAGATAAATCAGCTATTTTTGAAGATTCTCCAGACATGGCGGTGAAATATCAACGTTCTCTCCTTCTTGAGTAATATTTAAACCATTCAACGAAGTCGTTTCCAGGGATGGAGGTGATATGGTAGCTTGGAAGACAAGAGTAAGAAGATAAGACGCAGTACAAAGAAACACTATTTTGAAAACGAAACATACTCAATTCTATGAGTTTCAGAGTACTACATACTAATAATTTCTTCCTGTGGGATCACCAGTGCGAGCCACATCTCAAAACTGTGACATCAGGAAATCGTTGCCTGAGAGCAGAATTTGTTGAAATACAAGCCTCGCTGATCCACTGTTCAAACAAAGATCACTCAAGCGTGAACCCATAATCCTAAAGTGTTATAGAATAAATTACGTTTCTTGTGCCTAGCTGGTGATGGTTTTAGTCTCCTGTTTTTTGCATTTCATGACCTACGTCTACGACACCATCACTATAGGCCTATAATCACTGCACTGCATGCACGTGCATGTCATCATATCATACATATGTCCTCCTGTTCTGTTTGTTTCTTTGCCTGTATTCAGTCAATCCCACTCTCACTCGCACTGACTATGCATTGTTGTTTCTTTTCCAGGTGGTGGTGGTGGTGATTTAACCCCTGTCTTGTTGCACAAGTACCTGTCCTACCTGCTTGATTTTCCTGCACTTCTACTCACTGCACAATGCCATGGTACAAGACATGTGCTGTTGTTGGATGCAGCAAAAATTCGCATATTTTAGATCGCCGAAAGGGACGTATTTGCACTATTCATGATGCAAATTTTGACACTAGAGAATGCACGTGCCCTGCACCATTTGCACTTTTCCCCTTCCCATCTGAAAAAACTGAGCCAGCAGACTTTAATCAGTGGTTAAAATTACTCAATAGGTCAGAGGGAAAAGGGAAAACTGGAGCGAAGACATCTTCATTTGTGTGCTCGGAACATTTTGTGGACAAAAAGCCAACAATAGAGAACCCTCACCCAACTCTAAAGCTAGGGTATGATCTGCCACCAACGAAAACTCCTCGTACAAGGCGACGTTTGATACGGTTACCTCAGGACAGTTTATCACAACCTCTGAAAGGGCCGAAAGTTCCTAGGATGGGCAATGATGTGCATTGTTCCCAAGAACCAACAAGCTCAACCAAAGGGGCTAGTGTTGATCCTGCAGATGCCGATGACTTTACTAATATCGGCCCACAACTTTCTGAGTTCGACATGTTCGATGCACTTTCTGATGTTCCAGAACCAGTTAAGGATTCACAGCAGGATTCCTGTTCCAAGTCATGTGAAGAGTGTCCTGGTTATAAACAAAAAATAAAGATGTTAGAACAAGAAGTTAAGCGTCTCAAAAATGAGCTTGAAAGACAACCAAAAGTTACTTTTGAAAAGTTCTCACATGAGAAAGTGATTAGTGACAAGGACATAACATTTTACACATGACTTCCTAACAGAGAGTGCTTTGACTATTGTATTCATTACTCGAGCCCAAAGCTCGCAAACTAAGGTACTGGAGAGGCCCTGGTGTTGTGTCAACTATGGTGAAACGAAAGTATGCTGCCTTTCGCGCATCTCCACTGAAGAGAGTACGTGAAAGAAAACTTTCTGCAAAAGACGAGTTCTTGATGACATTAATGCGATTACGGCTAGGTCTTTTAGAGAAGGACTTGGGCGACAGATTTGGTATCTCAGTCTCAGTAGCGTCAAGGATTCTGATCACATGGACCAAGTTCTTGGCTAAGGAGCTGAGTGGTCTGATCTTTGTACCAGATTCTGTGGTTGTCAGGGAAAACCTCCCAAAAGCATTTAAGAAGTGTCCAAATGTGAAGCATATCATTGACTGCTCGGAGATTTTTATTGAGCAGTCGGATGATCCAGTCGCCCAAGCAGCCACATGGTCAAACTACAAACACCATAACACGGCCAAATTTCTAATCAGCATTACTCCAACTGGTTACATTTGCTATAAATCCAATGTATGGGGTGGTCGTGTTAGTGATAGGCATCTCACACAAAAGTGTGGTTTCCTAGACATCTTAAACAGTCATGAAGATGTGATGGCGGACAGAGGGTTCCCAATTCAGGAAGATCTTGCACTAAGGTTGTGCAATCTGCACGTCCCACCTGGCAAGCACGGCCGCGAGCAAATGAGAAAGGCTGAAGTTGCAAAAACGAAAATCGATCGCCAACACAAGAATATATGTTGAACAGGCCATTCGTAGGATAAAGTTCTTCCGCATTTTGAAGTACGAGGTGCCTTTGAAACTTGTCCCACAATTAGACTATATAACTACTATTTGTGCGGCATTGTGCAACCTGCGCCCACCACTTTGCACATAATAAGCTTCGTAGGATTAAGTTCTGCACTTCAAAGTACATGTAGGATGTACCTTCGGAACTTGTCCCACAGTTAAGACTATATAACTACTGTTTTTGCAACATTGCATGCATTGTGCAACCTACGACCACCACTATGCGTACTGGAAAGCATAATAATTAAAACAAAGTTTTGAAAGGGCATGGGCTGTTAAGGAGATGACATGCAAGTTGTGCAAAACTCGGAAATGGCTGAACCAATCGGAACCAAAATCACAGGGTGGTTCTCTTTTGTTGAGTGATTGAAAACTGTACCGCAATAATTAATCTTGACTGACCCTGACCTATAGGTTTAAAACAATGCACATTTTTGAATGCCCAGAAATATAAGAAATAAACATGATTTGAAGCTGTAACTTTGCACAAACTTCAGGGGAGTACCATAGATAAGTCCCACTGAGAGGTCTTCAATTAACTGTCATTATAATGGGAGAAACAAGAACAACAAAATCACATAATTAAGGGGTGTATTCAACAGGTAGAATATCCAAAACATGCCTTCCTTGGAAACATGGTGAAACTGACTTCAATCTGATTGTTGGTGGATTGTCATGGCATAGTTATTTTGGTCAATGGGTGTTCAAGAGTATGACAGGGGTCAGTTTGGGTATGGTGGTAAACAGACATGACTATAGTGCCCAATACTGCTCATAGTGACATAATGCTATCTACTGCTTGTGAAGTCAGCTGTGTAAAAAGTAGAGTTGCTTGCTGGTTTTGCACTCAACCTAAAGTTCGCAGACAGTGGCAAGGTTGAATAAGTCTAATTGAGTGGAACCATTCATGTTCAGCAAGGCTGCCGGTCTATTTCGTCATGTTCAACAAAACACTTCACTGAGGCTGTTCTCCTTTTTCAGTATACCCACAAATCTCAAGTTTTCTTTGTTTCATTTCCTACATATCTAGTGGAAATGCATTAAAAATATTAGACTCCTTTCAATTGATATTCTGGACCTAATGTTCATGTGAAGTTAGAGCTTCAAATGATGATTATTTCTTATATTTCTGGGCATTTAAAAATATGCATTGTTTTAAATCTATAGGTCAGGGTCAGTCAAGATTAATTATTGCGGTACAGTTTCAATCACTCAACAAAAGTAAACCACCCTGTGATTTTGGTTGCGATTGGTTCAGCCATTTCCGAGTTTTGCACAACTTGCATGTCATCTCCTTAACAGCCCATGCCCTTTGTTACGGAGATTGATATGGATGTCTTACGGAAAACCCCAAAATTTTAGAGTCATATTTCTATTATTCTGGCTGTAGCGCCCTTCCGCCCCATAAGACAGGAGGTCAGGCCCAAAAACCACGAGAATTGTGAAAAACAAGGGCAAATCGATCATTTTTATGGCAAGCTGGGACATTGTGCCAAAGTATTCTATTGATGGTAAATGATCTGTCGACACTTCAGGTTTTTTTTTACAAAACTAAGTACCACCTTGTACACTCATGGCCAAAAGTAAATGGACTACAGCAGTTTATCTTGAATATCTCCTAACCAATGGGGTGAAGAAAATTGAATCCAACATATGTAGTGGTAAATTTTCCTGGCTATCTAACGCTATGGGAACATCTCACTAGTCCGAAGGTTCACTAGTCCGAAGGTTCAGTAGTCCTAAGGTTCACTAGTCCAAAGGTTCAGTAGTCCGAAGGTTCAGTAGTCCGAATGTCCACTAGTCCGAAGGTTCAGTACAGTAGACCAAAGTTTAAGGTTCACTACCTCGAAGCTTCACAAGTTCGAAGTTTCATTTTGTGTGGTGGGAATGGTCTATTAGACACGGCAAAAAATAGAGAGGTGCACGCGCAAGAAACCCGGGAAGATGCCTATCAATTTTTAGCTCAGAGCGCAACAAAGGATTTCAAGGCCAGAAAATCCGAGCCCAGTCAAATGACTGAAATTAGTATTAGTCAATTCATTATCTTTAATTTGACTCGCTGTGTGGTATAATAGCTGTACTTCCACCTATCCCAAACGAGTATGTCGGCAGATTCTAGAGCAATAAGAATGATTACCGAACCTAAACTTTAGCCGAATGGGTCAATGTCGTCCTGGGTATACCTTATGTTTACCCAGGATCATCCTGGGTAATCCTTTTCTTTACCCAGGACGGCCCTGGGTAAACATAAGGATCCTTAACTTTACCCAGATTGGAGTTCCCGAGTGGTGTAGTGAGGTTGATATTCAGCGTAAATCATGAAATGAAGGGTGGCCTCGAACTAGGCCTATAGCTCCTAAGTCCTTGAGAATTTACTATTGGTCCCTTTTGTAAAGTTGTAGGGATTACTTAGTAGTCTTTTCTCCCTATTCCAAACCCCGGAGCAGGTATAGCGGTTATTTTCAGCCCTTTCGAGATATGATCGTACTGCATGTTCTGCAAAAAGTAAATTCATGAAAATGACGAAATGCAAACGGATCATACATGTGCTACCTCCTAAGTCCTTGAGAATTTACTATCGGTCCCTTTTGAAAAGTTGTAGAGATTGGTCTTGTCTTCCTATTGCAAACCCCGGAGGAGGTATAGCGGTAATTTTCAGCCCTTTTTCGCAATGATCCTACTGCATGTTCTCTGCCGAAAGAGACGCACGTACAGCATGATTCGGCGGGAACTCCCAAGCTGGGTAAAGTTAAGGATCCTTATGTTTACCCAGGATGATCCTGGGTAAAGAAAATGATTACCCAGGATAGTCCTGGGTAAACATAAGGTATACCCAGGACGACATTGACCCATTCAGCCAAACTTTATTACACAGTCATTCTCTCCACAAGAGATGTCATCACTTTTGCTCATCGTCCGCTTAGTGACAGACTTTATCAACAGGTAGGCTACATCACGGGAATCATCATCGTTCTTGGTATTGGTGGGAACCTGCTCTCCATTGCTGTTTTCTGGAGACGCAAGAATAAGGACACGGTGACGGTGACCTACTTGGGTCCACTGGCACTGGCGGACTTCGGGACACTGATCTTTGGCTTTTATGCATGGATCGTAAATGGAGCCTTAGGTAAAAATTACGGAGATTTCTTTATCGAGTCACATGTTTCTTTTTGGTCACATTTCTTATGTAAGGCACTAAGGGTGATATTCATAAAGCGGGTCTGCTAGGGGATTCTGCTACCTCGGAAATCCCACTCGTGTGGTTTTATGATTGTATCTCATCGCAATGTTCTCCTTACAAAGGTGTCTTTGTGTGTGGTTTCCATAGAAGATGCATATCATGATAACGACAAGGACACGTCGAGTAGCAATCGGTATAATGATAGCTACGGTGGCCCATAGAGCTCATTGATGAAAAATATTTACATTTGCATTTTTTTTTTCAATTCGATAATTTTTTCTTGGGGGTTTGTAAAATTTTTTAGAAGTTCCCACCGCGGTGAAAATATTTCCACCGTGGTGATAATATTCCCACCGCGGTGATAATATTACCAACGAGGTGAGAATATTTCATTACGGGAACATTCTCTTAGCCAAGGTGTGAGTTTCAACCCCACCACTATTGACTTTTAACGTTGGGCCGTGGGGTTGAGAATTCTCAGCTAAATCAGGGATATCAGGAAGTGTTTATTATTACTAGAGAACCACATGCTGTGATGCTTCAGTCTTGAGTAAACATAATCACTGCACTCGTCTGGTGTCTGACCCAGCCAGCCAGCCTCAAGTGTGATTATATAATAACACCTGGTGGGTTAGTTGTACAGTGAGGATAGTGCTTCTGAGATAGTTTCACTACATGTAAGCTCTGTATCGTGCTGGTGTGTACGGAAATGGTTTTGACTGTTTGACTGCTTCAAGATGATGGTGCTTTCCAACAGGGTAACCCTAATCTGCGTGCCGCGTGCCAAGTTCCACGTGCCAAGTTCCACGTGCCATGTTTTATAAAAATTCCATTTTATTTTGCTGAATTTGTAATTTATCAAAATTAGGTGTTGGGGTGAAGGCAGACCCGGGAGGCAGACTAGGCCTACTCGGACTTGCATTCCAAGATGATTAGGCTACGGTACATGTATAGGCCTACCATTTCTCTCAAATCAGAGCTAAAGTCCCTTTCATAGTAGGCCTATTCAAAATGACCAAAATCCACAGTCACCCCAGTTTGGTTTTTACAAGCTTGCAATTAAGGACCAGTAATATAATTTCAAAAATGTTTTTAATAGTTGTTTAGAGTCACAGCGCTGTTCCCATTTTCTCAAGAGGGACTGCATCAATACATCAATTCAAGTATGGACTCCCCTTACAACCGCAACCCAGAACCCCTTTCATTCCTCAACAGCGCAGACTGAAGTGCATGCACGCTTGGCATCACCCCTGCAGGTACCGGTATTGCGTAATGTTATTGTGTTAATTACTGCTGCTCTCTCCCAAGGATAGGACTGTTAATCACTGGTTGTTGTTGTACATGTGTTGCCATCTTTGTGTGTTTGAAGATGGGGATTTGGCCTAGTGGTTTGAGGCGTGCTGTCCCTTATAGTGCTGGCGATTGATGCCTTATGCGAGGGTCTGTGGGTTCGATTCTGGAAGAAAGACGTGATGACTTTCACCTTAGAAACCCGTTTCTTATTTCATATCTTTGTGTGTTTATAATGCCAATACACGACTGCTGTGGCTTGTGGGAATGAGGCCGAGTGCCACCCCTAAGGTCACCTTGTGAACCCAGTAGGGCCTATTTTGGTTCAAAGTCCTTATGCAATTGAGTCCTGATCACTTTCACGGATTTTGGCACTAATCGTAATCGACCTTCACCCCAACACCTAATTTTGATAAATTACAATTCAGCAATTAAAATAAAATTTTGATAAAAAATGGCACGTGGCACGCGGCACGCGGCACGTGGCATGTGGCACGTGGAACTTGGCACGTGGTACGCAGATTAGGGTGACCCTTTCCAACAACAGGCCAAGCTCATTTCACTGATCCAAATGTGGTTTACTCTAAGAGACGCCAAGGCATCTGACTGCCCAACATAGCACAATACGTCGTAACGATGAGTTCACAACCATGGTATTCAAGATGATAATTCATTGTACATGTATTCTGAAAAAAAACATTCATAGCATTCTGAAAAACCAGGATCTCTGATCCTGAACCACTGAGGGATCACACTGACCTCACTCTTTAATGGGAGCTTACCCTGATGTGCAGGCCTCTGGGAAATGAAATGTAGGCCTCATTTAAAGATAGACAATGTGAAAAAAAGAGAAAACGGCATGCCTTATATTTAATGGGACATACTGTATGTAGTTAGGCTTAATATTTCCCGATGGGTATGTGAGGGAAAAGGCAAAGGACATCCGTAATATTTACCATAACGGGATTCACAGATCCATCATGAGCTATCGGGGCTCTCTCCCCTGTCACCGCTGACAAACTTTCATACTGTCAGGATGTGCAAAGTACTGGAAACATGCTTTTTCGGCATTCACGGGAGTTTTTTCAACATCACTTCGTAATCATGGTACCGGTAATATTGATATCAAAATTATTTTGCAAGATGTACCACACATGGTTCGGGGTGCTATCATTCATAAAAAAACATGCAATTCACCCTACTAGGCACAATAAACAAGTACACATCCCACAAAAAAAAAACATTTTTCATCAATTGTGATTCTTGGTCATTATAAATACACCCTTCAATCCAGTTCTATAAGTTCATGCTTAGTTGGCTGCATTTGGCATACATGCACTGTACATTTTTAACCTGACGCAGAACAACAGCAGGTACTGAATTAATTCTACCTGTCTGACACAGAGATCTGCTCACTTTCTCTGTATACACCGTTTACGTGTACACTGCAGACATTGGGATTCAAGCCAAGTTAGGTTGATATGGATATTTTACTTTAGCTCAAATTTTACAAAAAAATGTTGTGCTGTCATGTTCATGGAAGGGAAAGAAACAAAGATCAAATGTGTAAATTTATCTCCCAAATTGCCATCACATTGGGCCTATCAATTTGCACTCTGGCCAAAATGCCAAATCAAAGTGTTTAAAACAAATATTTTTNCTCGTTCATGACGGCTAGGCCAATAAGGTGCATATAAAAAACCAATTGCAAGAGATGAATGTTGACAACATCAATAATTAAAACATCATAGAAGGACTGTAGTTTGTCCAATTTTTATGTGTTTCATCTAGTGTTATGGCCTAACAATCCTTGTACTCTAAATATGAAGGGCCAAAGCTGCTCTTTCCCTCATAGGCCTATACACCAATATCCATGATATCACAGACTCCCCTCAGGGATCAACCATACCGCAAGCTTGTTTCAAATTTCTGGATTTATATTTCGGACGGCGTGTACGTCAATGCCAAATGTCATTTATGTCATTTCCGAATTGGCAATGGCTGGTATGAAACACAATTTTGGCCCTCTTTTCTTTCCTTGTTTGGGCCCTTCGCGCACAAACAAGACAATGCTCATCGAGCTTGGAATGATGAGAATCACTATCATGCACAAAGGTGATTCGATTCTTAAGTCAATAATGTAGAATATTGAAAGGTTGTTTGTTATTAGACAGACGTGATGAAAGAAATGATGAGCAATAAGATCACCTAATGACAAATGTCAATCATGGGAACCCTGAAACATATCACACAAGCAATGTAAAAATACATGAAACACGAATAAATGAATTGTGTACTATGCTACTGATGCCAGGTGTGTGACCATGCTTCACACAGCCATGAAAAGACATGCATAAGGAAATGGCCTACTGTTTTCTTTTCTTCAAACCCCAGGACATAAAACCGACATCTATCTCTTCAGTAGACCCCAGAAACAATATAATCCAAAAAGTGAATTCAGATAGCTTGCAAACACATGAAAAATACGAGATTAAATTGAGGCCCTGCCTGTTAGTGGTATGCTCACAAAGGATCTTTTCACACTGGCAAGCAGAATCCCGCCAGAAACCTTCCTGACCCATGTAGTAGAACTAATAATAACCAGGACATATTAAACAAGATGATACCATGTTGCTATGATACAACAGCATCATAGCAACCAAACAGGATGTGGACACTGAGCATGAGTGAGCTATATTTTAAACTTCAGCTACAGGTAACCTAGCATGTTTGTAGCAGCATTGAGGACGGTGTGCATCAAACATCAACACGAAAATAACTTCTCCAAGTGATGATTTCACCACCTTTTATTTTGGCTGTTTGCTCAGTAGAGTGATGCATGGCAGTTGAGTTAGTAATGACATTGGTATCATTGACAGAGAACAGTCTGGATTTTACCTAAGCCTACATAGGCCTGCACACGAAGGCCTTCCCTGTAGGCCTACCTTTTTGAAACATTGCACAGGTTTCTGATAATTTTGAAACCCATGTATAGTTAGGTCCTGCAAAAGGCTTTCAGGCACAACAGAATTGGAGGAAGTCTAGTTCATTATTGCCGTTGAAAAAGACAAGCAACCAGTCTAAACTTCCAATAGGACAGACATATTACAACACGCACATCCAGCCCATCCACTAAGACATTACCGGTATCAGAACATGACCTGAGACATTCTAGGGATTATGTAAGACCAGACTGTGTAGTCTGGGGAGCGTTCAACCATAAATAAACACTTGATCGTGCCAGGGATAACTATCCTCTGTATCACAGCGGGGGACCACAACGAGAGATAACACCAGGTATTTGAGTTGGTTGGCTATTTGTTCTAACAGAATGTTCCCGTAATGTCCACCTCGGTGAAAATTAATTTTCACCGCGGTGGTAATTATTAATTATCACCGCGGTGGAAAATAATTTTCACCGCGGTGAAAATTAATTTTTACCGCGGTGATAATATTCCCACCGCGGTGATAATATTACCACCGCGGTGGGAATATTTCCACCGCGGTGAAAATTAATTTTCACCGCGGTGGAAATTAATTTTCACCGCGGTGATAATTAATAATTACCACCGCGGTGAAAATTAATTTTCACCGAGGTGGAAATATTCTCACCTCGGTGGTAATATTATCACCGCGGTGGGAATATTATCACCGCGGTGGGACCTTCTAAAAATTTTACAAACCCCCAAGAAAAGATTATCGAATTGAAAAAAAATTGCAAATGTAAATATTTTTCATCAATGAGCTCTATGGGCCACCGTAGATAGCGATGATGATAATCATTAACATACCTATATTGATCTACTTTCGAGTTTACTATTGGGGTGGTACAGACATGATTGGATGTTTCTACTGACTATTTCTTCCCTTACATGCTGCCATGCCTTTTTGTATTTCTCTTTAACACCCTGATTATTTTAGGAGTTTCGCGAGCGCGAAAAGCAACATCAGAAACGAAAGTAGTTAGGAAAGCTGATGCGAACAGTCTGTTCAACCTCCTGTTCGTTAGTTTACTGTTCATGGCTACAAGTCTACCATACATAATAGTCTGGAATATAAATGATTATTTCTACTATATCGCCGAGGGAGGGGGATTCGTTGGGTGGTCTCAAGAAAAAAGGAACATGATTTCTATGATTGGTATGTTCTCAACATCCATTACAATGATCAACAACTGTTTGAACTTATCTACAGCAGTAGTCTCTTAATCTTTCAAAACGAGTTGAGAAATTTATTTTGCAAGAAGACTGAGAAGATGACATTTAGTTTTTCTGCACATGAGAAAAGTGGACGTTGGGGACACAAGCAAGTTGATTCGGACTAAATCTTGAAGTGTCGGTTCAGGGCGGACAATATTGGATTTATTTGCGATGCGGCGTTTTACAATGGACTGTTCTCCAGTTTGGTCAAAATATTCCAGAGACATCAATGTATTCCAGGCCTTGCAGTTCAGCTCTGGCACTGGTATACTTGCTGTCTGTTCCTGGGCAGTTCTCTTGATTGACGGGCAGCCATCACACCAACACCCCTTTGAGAGGCAGTACTGTAAACCATTGCCGATTTGAGACCTTCTTTCAGTTTCAGTTTGATGATGCTCATGGTGTTCTTTTGAGTGGGATTGCAGGAATTATGCCGTGCTTTCAGTTTCCACACTGTATAACCCTGCCCCCCCCCCCAAAAAAAAAATATCCCCAAGAGTCCTGACGGTTCTATACTTCTGGGTATCCAAAATACATTAACAGACATAAGTCATGATGACTTCGACAGCATATAGCCCAACACAGCTGTGAACGTGGTGACCGAAATGGGGTTGTATGATTCTCCGTGGCAAGTTACGTGTACTTAAATCATGATAATAACACAGACATTATTCTTACAACTAAAGCCCAGTTTACACATGCAACTTTTCACATGCAACTTCATGCAACTTGTCGCGTCAACCTGATGAGACCAAAGAGTTTTATCAAAAGGGTTGCGTATGTAAACGGGCATGCAACTTGTTGCACTGTCATCTTGTGACCTACTGCCACCTCATGCTACTGCAACATGTTTATGATTCAGATTCTATTTTCTGGTGACGAAGCACTAATTTGCACGTCACTGGCCAATGAGAATACTGCAAAAAATCATATGATTCTACTCCAACATGTGATTTCTACTAAAGACAAAATGTCCGCAAGAAGGCGGAATCAGCATCACTGGTCAAGTCTGAATGGACATCCAAGGCAGAAAATACCCCCGTTAAGAACCTCGAGAAATACCCTCCTTTGTTTCCTCTAGATCTTCGTTTGTGTAGCAAAATTAAGAGCAATGAAGCTGTTACATAACCAGCTTCTGTCTCCATTTTGTCTGATTTCCATCCAGATCCTGAGGATTCCCGCTAAAATTACCGCATCTTGTTACTTTTGCAACTAGATCAGCTGGATGTTGCTACAGGGTGTCTCAAAAAAATGTTACCATTTTGATTTGATCTCTAGTCCACATTCTTTGGACTATTAAATGTTTCATCTTTTTACGTTTGGTAGTGAAGATTTGGGAGATTTGATTCATACAGGAAGTTTGACTTTTTATTCACTATGGTGTTCATGGTGGAGCAAAAACAAAGATGGTAGAAATGCGCAAAACCATGTTATTTTTGTATCGGGTGGCCACCGCATAAAATGACAACCCTAATTTAATATGGCGTTTTTCAAAAACTATCAAAGTTATGAATTTGATATTTTGCACCTTCCATCTAAAGAATA
>NMRB01002676.1:83291-94047 GCA_002633025.1 Notospermus geniculatus
CTGAAGGAAGGAAGGCCTAGAAAGTCCAAGCAACCTATTTTACTGACAAAATGAGGAAAGGGTTAATGCGACAAGTTGCATTATGTAGCCTATAGATGCACAGACATTATGAATGTACAAGAATTAGGTCAATATGTTAACCCATTCAGAACTTATGACTAAAAACGTAAAAGCATTAATATCTCAGCAGCGCCACCTACATTTTAGTTTTGCGCCAGACGTTTTGTAGATACATCCTAGTACTAATGCACAGCGAAGGAATTTAATACTAACCAATAGGGCTCAACTACAGTGAAAACCGATTTTCACGAAAGCGACCGCAGCGCCACCTTTTATCTTAATTCGTGCTGAGACATGATGGGATGGGGTCGGCCGAGGGGGGTAGTCCTAGTGCTTTTTGTATGGTTCAGTTCTTAGGCGACAGTTACTTTAATTTGAATTCTGAACCTTGGTGGTTAGTGGGCGTGCGGTGTAGCAGCATACTGAGTGGGGAGTTCGATTTTTGAGTGTCAGTCAGTGTTCAGTGGGCGTGCGGAGTAGTGGGGATGTGGGGTATTGCGCCTCAATCGAGGGTCTGGCGGTTGCCATGAAAGCGCGATTTCTGAAAAATAATCTGGCACCCTTGATTATTTGTAATTATCACATCGTCAGTCGCAAGTTAACTCCCCTGGGGGTTTGTAGGTCAGAGTATGGCGATGAATCCGGACACCAGGGTGTGCCCGGGATGATGTGACAATTCTGTGGCCGATTTTTATCAGTATCACCACTGAGAAGCGTTTACTTAATTAACCAGTTGTTCCATGTAGAAATTTGAAAGAACTCACAAACGTTTTCTGAGAAAAAGAAGAAAAAAAAAGGAAAAAAAAGGTCGCAACTGCACGGGATTCGAACCCCCGAACTTGAGGATGTTGACCCAACACCCTTTGCACTGCGCTAATCAACGGACTGGTGATAGCGAGGGAATTTATTACCTGGTTCAGGACAGTGCGGGTAAAACTTGGCGTATACTGTTTGGCAAGCCAGGCTCGATAAATAGCCACTTTCTTCTGAAAATCGCTTGTTGGTGGCTCCTTTCCGCAAGGCACCCGTCACCACAACAAGGGCGTAGGCTGGTGTGAGCCTGGGGAGGTGCACATTTTTGCCAAAGCGGAACTCTTGCGGCTGGTGTAATGCTGAAGAGTAAAAAAGGTGTGCTCCGGAGGGGGGTCTGGGGGTCCTCCCACCGAAAATTTTGGAATCTGGATGCTCTGAGACGTGATTTCAGCACTATTCTTAGCCAAAATTTACACGATTACAAGGTTGATTTTTTTGCTTGCCCAGAGCGAAACTCTCTCACTGCTGTGGGAGGGTGCACGTGCACCCTGTGCACCCCCCCCCCCCCAGCCTACGCCCTTGCACAAGTGTACTCCCGCCATTTTCTGCCCTGCATCAGTATCACTATCAGCTGCTCTGGGAGCACTGCATAATTACTGAGCTGCTTTGCGACCATTGGTCACAGCGGAATTCATATTAATTAGCTGAACGTGCATCCAAGACTATACGCTACTGCATACACAGCAGTTAGCTGTGCAAATATACTTTTCCTTTATCAATATTTCAAGTTTGACATCAGCCCCATTCATATGCAGGCCACTGTGATTGAGATTGCCATTTTCAAGCACCTGCACAGTGATTTTTAAGGAATCAAATCACCTTCCGCATGAATCGCACGAACCTTTGCCTATATACATGACAAAATCAGACCTGGTCGCCTGTGATATTAGTAGGCTGTACGTTACATGATTTTTCCTCTTGGCCCAAAGGAAACATCAGTCAAGGTGTCAGCGTATAATTTATAACAGGTAACATTTGGAAACTCGATTATTTTGTTTCGATGGGTGCAATGAGTTGAATAACCATAGTGAATAACTTTGATGCAAATAATGGTGTGAAAAATCACTTTTGTCACATTTTCCTCATTATACGTCAACCCGTTATCAACCAATGTAAAATTCTTTTCCAATATCTTGGATCAAATAGTCTACATCGATGAGAGGTTTATTAAGCCTCACTTAATAGAGGTAACTGCTGAGCAAACACGGAAACTCCGGTGGTGCGATTATTCGCATTGTAAACAAGCTTTTACTTTCCTCGGTTGAGTCTCAACAAACATGCTCAAAATCTGTATTCTTTTTAAAGGGTTGAAGAATCAGTATAGTGTTGAAAGCAATGATGTTAATCTGAAAGTATGTCACCTTTGTGTATATACTTTTCATCTTAAATCATTATTAGGAGGGTTACGACAATAATGTTATTGGCCGGGCTAAAATAAGACAAAAAAGGTAATTTGTGAGCATGCCAGCAAATGTCAGTGTTATTCAACCTCCGCAAAAAGGGCCAGCCTTCGCAGACATATGACTTCGTGTACATATGACTGCAGAATTATTGAGTTCGCTCTGTTTGTTTTGAGCAAGCGTGCAATCAGTTTTTCAATGGTGATGTGCCAAAACGTTTGCTGCTGAAGTAAAAACCTAAATGGTTCATCAATGAGTGCCGCATAAATGGCGGCGCACACTGGCGATTTTTCGAGCGATTTTCTAGGCGACCGGCCTTGCGGCCACAGCAGCGACTGAACATATTTTTAGTTTTTTTTTGGGGGGGGGGGGTTGTTGACTCGTTTGCGACAAATGCTTCCTTAGAAAGATCAGTGATGTCGCGGATGATATCACTGATCGACCTCAAAGGTAATTATCGCATGCGACGTAGTAGTCGCATCGGTAGTCGCCCGTATTTTAGTCGCCAATGGGCAGCGATTTTTCGAGCGATTTTCTAGGCGACCGGCCTTGCGACCACAGAAGCGACTGAACATATTTTCAGTTTTTTTAGTTTTTGTTGACTCGTTTGCGACAAATGCTTCCTTGGAAGATCAGTGATGTCCCGAATGACATCACTGATCGACCTCAAAGGTAATTATCGCATGCGACGTAGTAGTCGCATCGGTAGTCGCCCCTATTTTAGTCGCCAGTGTGCGGCGCCCTTTAATGAAGATGGGAGCGGGAGTCGACCAAGTTATAAGATGTACTAGTATATAAAATATTGTGGAAACATGAATCCCGTCAATGCTTGCGTTTTTTGAGGGATTCATCATCCTTGGTGAGGAGACTGCTAGGCTGATACGTGTAGGCCTACTGCATTGAATGCACGAGGAGTTTGAAGAGGTTAATGGTCTCCATTCCAAATGTTATATTATAGTGTTGAAGAAAACGATAAGGTATCAATAAAGCGGGGAATCCACCATTGATTTTCAAGCTGATTTTGCGTTGCGACTCGCTTTGCAACTGGGCACTCGATCGCCGTAGTGGACCAGCTAGACGTGATTTCCGCCAATGGAAAAGATGTGGTCAATTTCAGTCGGCAATCGGTCGGCGACCGGTATCAGTTCCTTGTGTTCGTATTCAGTCGCGAGTCGCAGGTTGCAAAGCAAGTCGCAACGCAGAAAATCAGCAGTGGATTCCTAGCTTAAAGCCAGGAATCCACTGCTGATTTTCTGCGTTGCAACTCGGTTTGCAACCTGCTACCTGCGACTGAATACGACCGCAAGGAACTGATACCGGTCGCCGACCAGTTGTTGACTGAAATTGACCACATCTTCACCATTGGTGGAAATCACGTCGAGCGAGTCCACTACGGCGATCGAGTGCCCAGTTGCAACGCAACCTAGTTGCAAAGCAAGTCGCAACGCAAAATCAGCTTGAAAATCAATGGTGGATTCCTAGCTTAAGATAGATCATGCAACGGACTGTGATTGGAAATTATCACATTCAGGAATTTGTATGAAAGTCTGCCCCAGGCTCCTGGGAACACTTGGTAAAGCAAACCAGACCATTGAATTGGACTATAGAGGGACAAAGATCCTTAATCCTGTGGCAAACAATACAGGGGGACATCGGGAAGATGGGAGGCATGGATTCTATCACACCGGAACGTATGGGGAATGACACGTTGCCATCATTTCCAGCCCTCTAGCTGTCCTGTGGACTGAACTGTAACTGACAGAAAGGTGATGGATGGACACATGCGCAGACAGTGTAAAGTTTTCTAGTGTTTCCTATACCCCAATGTTTCCATATGCAATAGACAGCTAGAGAGATCGTGACTTCTAAATAGAACGGGGTACACACAAGAAATCTTTCTAGTTCTCATTTCACAGCGTGTTTGCATCAAACGAGGGGAAACACTCAGAAATGGCACTCAATAACCACCAGACTCAGCGGCATGGAGAAAACGCGGAATTCCACGGAATTCCGCTAGACATAATTTGGTGGTCTGTAGTTTATACAGTACTAATAACTGGTGTGAAACCTGCCACGTGGATCATCCCCTCCCGTCTCCTCCCCTTATCTCTTACCATTGGCACTAGTCTTGATACGAGGTAGCAAGGTGGTTCGGCTACGGAAAAAAATCCCGCTGTGGCTGCATTCCAAATGCTTTGCTTGGCCTTGTTATTTCATTATTATTATATGCTACATGTGTTAAGGCCAGTGTATAGTTTATTCCATTGTTAAAAGCTATAATTACAGTTACGGATTCTTGGCGGATTTCCGTGGAATTCCGCGTTTTCTCCATGCCGCAGACTCAGTGCTACTCATGTGATAGAGAGGATGACTCTTCTCTGAGAGCGCTACTTTTCTACGGGCACCCCGGTTTCCTCCTTTCAACCTAATAAATTCGCCCAATGTTTTCTATCGGGTTTATAATGGTGAATTTGGCGCTCAGGCCTACCAGTGTCTCTGGTGTTGAGGGCCTTGTTGAGGGTGGGGTTGGGTACTTAGTGGTGTGGTGGCTTCCATTCTTGGGCCTTATGGCATGTATGGTGCTGCTCTCTCCACTCGAGGAGATTGAATCGTTTGGCATTTTCCTCTCTCTGTTTCCTATTCCTACTTTCTTCACACATCTTTGCATTGGCAGCGGGTCGTTCGGCACATTCATAGCTAGCTTCCATGATGAACAGCATGCGTATGATGGAGAGTTGTCATTTTTAATATGGCAGCTTCGCTTTCGATTAAATGAGGCTGTGACGCTCTCTTTCGCACTAAAATTCCCCTGGAACAAAGAGCTAATTATCCACATCCCTAATAACATGTCTAAATATGCCGGTAAATATACCCGATAAGTGATTACAAAAAGAGTGTTAATTCTATCCACCACTAGAAGAGATTATATCAAAAATTCATAAGCGAGCGAAAAATGTACAACTAAAATTTTACGAAAAAGCCTCCTTTTCTCAGCTGTGTAGAGTGCGCAATATCCATCGAATTTCGTTGAACTCGCCATCAAACGGAAGCTTGAGATGTGCTCTCTCATTTCCAATCCTAAAATCTTGAGATAAGTCCCAAATTATGTTGACAGATGGCCCTGAAGTAACCAATGTTTCATGGGTCCCAAGCACTCGCGACGAATGGTCCCCACGGGTACACAGTACTTGAAGTTACCACAGGTGGCGCTTTCCCTTATTTGCATAAAGCCCGCCGCAAATCCACGTGTTTTCTTTACAAACTCCGCCTAGTGTGTTCCCATTGGCTGGAATCGTTTCTCGGAAATCAGCTGTAATAAAATCTTGGTAACGGTTTAGAGTGTTGGATATGACTTATAAACTTGCGTATTTAGATTAAACTTTGAAATGACAGCAGTAAAATTACCCAGTGCCGATAGATTGTACTTATTATACATGCGATCACGTGGCTACTTCCGCCGTAGCCACAGTGACCAGGATGATTGACAGCGACAGTGGCAGCGCAGTGATCGCTGTTGTTTACAATTACTAGTGGCGCCGTCTAGCGGGATAGGTTTGCCCGAGACCACCATTCGTCGCGGCGGTGTGGACTGGGACAAAATAGGTGTTGAATCGTCTCATCTACAGAGTAATATTTACTACATGTGTTTGATTCATCAATCTTTTCGGAAAGGGGACATCACGCCCGACAGAATGACACCAAGATTGTCTCAATCGGTTGGAGATTAAGCACATAATTGGATGTAGAAAGTTGGTGTTTTTGATGAATTTTAGTTGTACATTTTTCGCTCGCTTATGAATTTTTGATTATATTTATGTAGCCTGCCAAATAATTTGTTTGAGTCAGCTTGGCGAAGTTAAGTTGAACTTGCATTGGGCAGCGTGATTGAACATGTTGAAGGGAGGAAACGATGTATTTGATGACCCAAAAATTTGCAGAAAGTTGTGAAAGTTATTTTGCCGTAAATACGCTTACTGCATTGGCCAATTTCGTTGCAACTTCGACAAACTATTGATATGATGTCAGTGAACGTGGATATCTATGCACCTTTCCTGGGAACAGGCCAGGTTAGAAGAAATCTAATACATATATGTACGCATAAACTGTACAGCCCGTACCCGGGAGTCCGTACCACCTTATATTACTCTTTTCACTAGGCACTGGCATGCCTGGTCATTTTCATGGAAACTTTGCCTGCTTGGTCCCAGAACTATAGGCTTGGGCTGAAGAATCGAAGCTTCGTCGGGAACTCCATTGAACGATTGGCATCTATTGCCATAAGAATGAGGGGGGGGGTGAAGGCCCCACACAGGCCTATAAGAGTTAGGTCCACCTTGGCATTTTTCTATAACGCTCGTGCCCCTGGTACCAAAGAGCAAGCTAGCTTGACGACAGACCATGAGGTAACCCCCAGCCCAAAGCTCAAACCAAACTGGCATGACTTGTATGCATGGCGGATTCCCCTCAGCTTGAAAACATGGCCATTTCATTTTACTTTTGCCCCCTACAAGACAACTGTGAAAAAATTCAAAAAAGCGTACGCAGGATCTAGACCCCTCTCCCCAAGCGTACGGTACGCTCGTGTAAGTGGTGGATGTCCCCTTTGTATGGAAACACTGAGAATATATAAAATCGTGAAAATAAGCGTGGAGTAAAATTTAAAGATTTCTGGATGGTTTTTACATGATAAAATGTTCACAGTCTAAAGTATATAAAAGTAGAATGGGAAAAGCCTGCTCCCCTGCAGTTTCACTAGGCGAAATGTTTTCGTAAGAATAATGTTGAACCAGCTAAACACAGCTAAATTCATTCAAAAGTCTGTAGTGGGAATTTCTTAACCGCGCTGACCAAGTAGGCTACCCGAATTCTCCTCACTAGGGCCGTTTAGACGACAAGCCAAAAAACCACATTCAGATTCAATCCGATTGTATCCGATCGACCCGCATCGGGTCTCATTTGCGTTTAGACGAGATTTGAATGTGGTTGTATGTGGTCCAGTGCGGTCCAATGTGGATTCGGGGCCATTTTAAATCCACATTGGACCGCATTGGGTAGCGTTTACACGCAAGAGTTTTGAACCAGAATCGGATTCGATCGGATCGCATGTGGATTTTTGCCTGCCGTCTAAACGGCCCTATTATATACCCAGTGCCGACGCTAAATAACCACTCAATAAGAAATAATGGTCTTGTGACCACTTCCAACTCTCCTTGACAGCGGAGGATTTTCCCGGTGTAACATCCGCCAATGTCCCCCGTTTTTCAGTGTTTTATTCTATGCGTGGGGAACGTAGTGGCAATAAACATCTAGAGAGACGCCAGGCCACGACTGTTTGATAGGGCAGATCAAGGAGGAGGGGCGTTATTTATTTTGCCCCAAATCGCAGGACTCGTTCTCCTCAACTGCTGTTCAAACACAATAAACGGTTCTTGAAAAGGTGTTGGATCCCACCACTCCATGAATATTTGACGCTTTCAGTGCCACCAGGGTTCCCCACTCCCAACAACATTTTCAAACTATAATTGGCCAGACGTTATCAGCCAAGTGACCTGCTACCATGACCCATGGCTGCCTTATGATGAAATCTCGTTGTCTTGTTAATCAGCTAATATTTTGCCGACGGATCAGCGCCAGTATCGGACTTGCGAACGCAGTTAGGCCCCTATCTATAAACTGTTGGAAAAAACTGTCAAATTATTGTCGCTTAATTGTCAAACCACGTCAGATTTCTAAAAAATCCAGTTTTTATTCCTTTGACAAATTACTCTAGTGTATATCTTATTTTCGGCCTTACGTCTCAGCTCTATTGTAATGTTGGAGAGTCAAGCGTCATTGCCTTGAATGTTTCAATGAAGAATATTTCCCATTAGGACTATTGGTTCAACTCCAAAGCCATGTTTGTTTTAGCGTAATGCATGGTGTGTCAGTGGATGAAAGTTTCTCCAATGTATATTTGGGGACTTTTTACCATAAGAGCAGGAAAAACCTAGAGTTCCAGTAGAGTAGACAAATTAGCTGCACATTGGTGGTACACCAGTCATCACACGTCATGGACTGTTGAGTAAACAACAGTCAGTAGTATTGGTGCTGTGTAGGTTTTGGTGACATTCTAGCCAGTGTCCTACAATGTAGTGTTTTGTGACATTTTAGACAGAGATGTTAAACAGCATGTGATTCCATTCAAAATTGCAGCTTCGCCTTGAATCAATGACGTCGACGCTCTCCTTCGCGCCAAAATTGCCTGGGAACAGAGGGCTAATTATCCACATACCAACTAACATGTCTAAATATGCACCCGATCAAGGGTTACGAAAACACCCGGCGAAAACAGTGCATTATTGTAACCACCACTAGAAGAGATTATTTTATATAGCCAGCCAAAGAGTTTATTTGATTCACCTTGGCCAAGTTAAGTTGAACCTGCATATGGCAGTGTAATATTGCCAACATGCTGAAGGGAGGAAAAGATGTTTTTGATGAGCAAAAATTTTGCAGAAGTTGTTAAAGTTATTTTGCCTTAAATAAGCTTACTGCATTGGCCAATTTCATTCAAACTTCGACAAACTACTGACGGGATGTCAGTGAACATGGGTATCTATGCAGTTTTCCTGGGAATTGGCCGGGTTAGAAAAACTCTAATGATTATCGCATAAACCGCCCTAACCAATTACCCCTTGCACTAGGCCCTGGCACGCCTGGTCATTTTCATGAACACTTTGCCTGCTTGGCCCCAGCTAGAGAACTAGGCCTGGACTGAAGAGTCGAAGGAATGCCATTGAATGATGTAGGCATCTGTTTTGCCACAAAATCGGGCTGAAGCCCCACATAGGCCTATAAGACCTAGGCCCATGTTGGTCTTTTTTATAACCGTGACTCTAGTCGTGCCCATGGTACCACGCTAGCTTGACTGCAGCCCCACAATTTTGCCCGCAACCCAAACCTCAAACCAAACTGCAACTGTAGGGTATGGAAGTGCCGGGAGCATTTTTGTCCTTGCTACCTTCATCAATGTCTGTTATTGCAACGTGAAATAATAAGCCCCATAAAAAAGCGGAGTTTGCACAGCTACCCCCCCCCCCCCCAACNGCTGGGTGGGGCAGTGGAAATTCCCCATGAGATTCTTCCAGTTTTTGAGTGTTTGCCGCTAATCTCCGGCTTATTCTTTCGAGCCCGCGGTGCATGTGTGTTAGAAGGGAGAGTCCCCAGCGTGACAGATTCCTCTATGCTGCTGTCGGAAAGTCATGATCATGATCCTTTGCTGTTGGTTAGTGATAAAACCAGGAACGAAACGAAACGAAATGAAATCATCGAAATGGGCATGATTTCCATCAATTCATTTTCCTTTTGGCAAGTCTTATTGTAATACCGATATTTTAAGTGGTATTTACGTAC
The DNA here is from genome assembly GCA_002633025.1 of Notospermus geniculatus. NCBI lineage: Eukaryota > Metazoa > Nemertea > Pilidiophora > Heteronemertea > Lineidae > Notospermus > Notospermus geniculatus. Next base: position 92,957 of record NMRB01002676.1, read on the forward strand.
AGTCTCCACCTGACATAATGTACCTTGAATATTTCAAATACTACTGGGCCAATTTTAACACGGTTTGTTCCACATGAAAGTATATCTTGTTGGTCATATTTCGGCATCAAAATTTTGGATATTTCAAAATATCGTAATTATGTAATACATGTAACTAAAAATCAACATTTTTATTGTGTAATTTTATGGTGTCTTTTGTTGCTGCTTTGATAGAGTAGAAGCTTCTAAACACTTTGAGATTTCTTTCATGAAAATCTTTTGAATGGTTGCTGAGATATTTGAGATTATCAAAATTTCGATAATTTGAAAATTTCGATTTTTTTTTTCACAAAATTTTATTAGCAGTTGACAGAGCACACCTAAAAATGAAGAAATATGAAGATTTGCAACTTTTAGCGCAAACTGGTTAGAGGTTAGGCATGATTTTCAAAATATCAACATTATGATATTTTAAAAAATATGCAATATTTCTGCCCAAATAACGCAAAAAGTCCCCAAATTTTGTAAACCCATATTCTGAGGTCAGCTTTATCTAATGGCATCAAGATTTCCTGAAAAGCACGAAAATCTCAAATTATCAAAATTTTGATAATCTCAAATATCTCAATAATAATAATAATAATAATGTTAGTTCTTATATAGCGCATTTCCAGTTGACCTGCTCAATGCGCTTTACATTATTACCCCCAGCTATAGGTCTGTTCATTCCAATTAACTTTCTCCACTCCCCGGGGAGTATTACAACCACTCAACATCTCAGCAACCACTCAACATATTTGGATGAAACAAAGCCCCAAATATTTAGAAACTTCGACTCTATCAAAGCTGCTAGAAAAATCACGAAAAAATTACATAATAAAAAAATGAATTTTAGTGTTTTTTTCTGACGAGCTGTTACATAATGACGATATTTCGAAATTTCCAAAATTTTGATGCAGAAATATACGCTCGTAAAAATGATGGGTAGTCTATGGAAACAGTGAGAACATAAGATCGTAAAAATAAGTGTGGAGTAAAAGCTTTAATAAAAAAGAAATTAAATTAATTCTTGCTGGCTTTTACATCATTTTCCCCCTGCATAACGCTTAAAT
>NMRB01002677.1:6449-19650 GCA_002633025.1 Notospermus geniculatus
AACATTGTCGTTCAGCCGGTCGCTGTCGGAGATTTTACAAAATCCTTTCGCCCAAAATATCTATGTTAACTTCTTTGTATTCAAACCATTGTTTGCCATATTTGGTAGGAACCAATAGTTGTATTGTACGTGCACGCGTCTCGTTACTGTGGTTTCCTTTTGTAGGCCTCGACCATGTCGACGTGCATGGCTTAATTTTTAAGGAAATTCCTATTATAATTATATTCCAAATTAGGGCTCCAACCAATCAAATTTCGTTCCGGACCTTTTCCACTGTATGCATTGACTTCTAACAGTCGTGATTCTATCTACCAAAGACGAAATCCGACATCTAGTCACACATAAAATGATTACGTCTTACACAAACCATGACTGATCTCGTAATTCGTACTGCGCTTTTCGGCCGATCCGAAAAAAGTGGTCTAGTTTCACAATGGAAATTGCCCCCTGTTCAAGAGGCGACGAACAACGAACGTCCACCTACGAACTGAAATAAGCAAAAATTGATGACGTATTACGCTTTTCGTGTTTGGTTTTCGTAGTTCGTAAGGCTGCGAAACCTCCCTATTGAATGAATGTGGTTTAACAAATGTAATGGATGTATCAGACCTTTCCAAATGTAACATGGCTGATGGAAACCGTACGGAGACGTCTTATTGACCAATACTTACAACAATGGTCCGGTGAGCTACTTGGCGATGTTAGGTGCTCGAATTTTAGGATTTTTAAGTCAACTCACGGCTTAGAATCTTATTTTTTCTAAATTACCTCCCTCACTCATTAAGGTTATGGTTAAATTTCGTACGGGTAATTCCAGACTTCCCATTATTGTTGCTAGAAATGCAGGCCTGGAAGATATCGTGGGCAAATGTAATCTTTGTACAGTTGATGATATGTGGCCCTCTGCTACAAAAACAGTGTAAAGTCGCTCGGAAAATGAGCCCAAACGTACTCGCATGACACCAGAAGATAAAAACAGTAGAAAAAGAATCACTCAGACTTCACAACAGACACGCAGACAGTACTTATTTTGACAAATTCAATGGTCTGAACTTGCCAACCTCAGAGTGACTGATGATTGGTTTTGTGGTGGAGGGTTACATTTGTCAAATTTTGTCAATGTGCTGGAGGGTCACATATTGGTGACGAATTCCATTATATTCTACAATGTCCGTATTTCCGTGATGCTAGGAAACGATATCACAGCCCCTATTTTTGGAAAAATCCCAACACGATAAAGTTCCAAGAACTGATGAATACCGCTAATCTCAATAAATTGAAGAAGCTTGCTCTGTTTATTAATATTAAGGTCATTTTCAAAACTTTCCATATCACTATCGCTGACTCTCTATTTCACTGCTTATCCTCACAAAACTTCAGTACAATTTAAAAACCATCGTTGTATAATTTGCCTGCCACCTGTAAAATCCTGCCTTGTAAATTGATATTGTTTCTCCACATACTGTGTACTATGTAGTTTTTTTGAGTAATGAATTGAATTGAATTGAATTGTTTGGTAGGACCAGTATTGGCCGCCATTTGTGGAGGAATTTAGGCAGTGACGTCACTTAGAAATTTTAGGTAAATTATGCAAATTTATTCAATTCTCAACGGCTGAGGTACCGGAGTGCAGATAGAAGGTGATCTACATTTAATCCAGGAAAATCCACCAATCACGAAGGGGGTGATCAAAATAGAAAATGTTTCAACATAATAGATCCTACTTACCACCTGCGCCAGAACCGGCCAATCAGATTCACGAACGCGATAGGCACTGCACACCCGGTCCTAACATACAAAAGTCCGATGTAAATAGTTAGGACTGGGTATCAGTCTAGATTTTTGTGAAATTTTCGACTTTATTTTTGGGGACGCCATCTGATTGGTCATATATTGAATCACATGATCTAAGTGACACACTATGCTTCAGTACAAATGGCCGCCATTCTTTTCATCACTTGAGAAGTTCGACGCGCTGTGATACAATTATTAACCCTTCATCAAGTAAGGTACTAACTCATTGGGTGATATGAATAATGAAATGGTCCATGGACCATGTGCTCACCGGGTTGGACATAATAGTCTAATGAGAGAGGGAGGTACATATCAGTGGTATGAGCAATCTCGCTCGAGTCACTCCCAGCTAGGACTTTGATGATTTTTGGGTTATGCCAGCCACCTGGCGCCATATTGTATGTTCGATCGGGCCGGAACTTCACATGCACATAAAGGTCATCTGCAGGGGACCACATAGCACATTGGAGTGCTTTGGGTCAAGTCGTTCCTGAGTTACAGCACTTTGATGATTTTCGGGTTACGCCACCTGGCGACCATATTGGATGTCCGATCGGGCCGAAACTTCACATGGTCATAAAGGTCATCTGCAGAGGTCCACATAGCACATTGGAGCGCTTTGAGTTAAGGCGTTCCTGAGTTACAGCACTTTGATGATTTTTGGGTTACGCCACCTGGTGGCCATGTTTGAAGTCAAATCAGGCTGAAATTTGACGTGCATGTAAAGGTCATCTAGATGGAGGTAAATATCAAATTTGAGCCCTCTGCGTCAAGCCGTTCCTGAGTAATAGCACTTACTTGATTTTCAGGTTACGCCACCTGGCGGCCATACTGGATGTCCAATCGGGCCGAAACTTGGTATTTTTAAAGGTACCCCTCCAATACATGTTTATGCAAAATATGAAGTCGCTCGGTGAAATAATAACAAACTGTGAGAGGTTCGTCACTTTTGCCGAACTTTGACCTCTGTGACCTTGAAAAGTAGGTCAAATCAAAAACTCGTTATATATGTCATGTATCCTCATTAGATACACCTATGATAAAAATTTGGAGATGATCCAGTCATTAGTTCAGGAGTTATTGCACTTTTTGTGTTTTTGGTTTTGGCCACCTGGTGGCCAAGCCAACAATCGAATCGGACCGAAACTTGGTGTCATGGGTCATCTGACCTAGGGCTATGTATGTACCAAGTTTCAGATCCATAGCCACAGCGGTTACGAAACGTGCCCTGCTAACGGAACACGACGACGACGACGACGGACGACGACGGACGACGCCGGCCGACGACGGACGACGGACGCTTCACCATCGAAATAGCTCACCCCGGTGAGCTAAAAATCAGTATCTACTGGCTAGTAGTTACTAGAAGTAAAAGTAACTACTTGCAAGCTTTTACTCCAAGTATAGAAGTGAACACTTGAATTCATATAAATAAACAGTCGCATTTACTTCAAAGTAATCACTTCAGCTGCTCTATTAGTTTTTACTCGTCTGATCCTGGGTTCACAGTACCGGTACTGAAATTAATACTGCTGATTATTCATATCCTCGGCAGTCTTTACTGTTTTTGGAGTAACTACTGCACGAGTATTAACTAACACTTATCAGTAGTAGCTATTATTCATATAGTCACCAGTAAATACTTCAAAAACTGGAGTAAAAGTTATTACTTATTTTTATTCATATCACCCATAATGTTAGCAACAATTTCCATGCCTAATTGATAACTAGATCATTCAAATACGTGGATTCAAACAGTCTTGTCGGGCATTCCTGATCGGTTTTACACTCGCGAGTTTTGCACCATGCGTTACATCGATCGCATGATGAAATAGGTCACCATCATAAACATCGCGTGCCGCTTTGTGCAAGCCTGGGGCCATATTTACGCAGCCTTCGCAACTTATTTGCGTTCACACAAATCTATTGTTTGGCTGCACATGCCCTATTGTTCACTGACTGCCTTACAATAGATTTGCGTGAACGCGAAGCTGCGAAGGCTTCATAAATGTGGCCCCTGGTTTCTCTGGCCATCGATTGTGGCGCTGACTTATGATCACAACGCCCCTCGGCCTGATGCCAGCGAACTATGTTGCTGCCGTTAAGCTTGTAGGCTCTAAATGTTATATGCGATGAGCTTAACATACATCGGGGACAGCTATTTGGAGTCGGGCAGGAACGACTTTGTGAAATAGAACTTGAAGGTATAGGGGGTCTCCTTAGGGAGCTACTTATGATGAGATGGGAACGATTTAACTAAATTCTTGAATGCTGGGGACAGTGATCCTGTTATTATTGATGGCAGAATCATCGCATTGTTGTTGTTCGCTGATGATCTGGTGATTCTCTTACTCAGTGAAAGGGGCCTACAAAATGCTTTAGATTGGGTGCAGGCTTTTTGTCAGCACTCTTTAAAAAATCTTGTCACCGCAACTTGTCTGCGAATATTGACGATATGCTTTAGTCAATCTGACGAGTTTACTTGTCATGGCGAGTCGCACATTTCTGTGACGAGTTCAGTTTGTCCAGTTGACAAGATCTCTAGTTATGACGATGAGTTGCAGGTGGCAGGACATTATTGCGCATGCGCTTCCCTCACATCCATCGCTCAATTTCAATGAACATTCGAGGCCAAAAATTTCGCTATCAAATAACCAGTGTTCCTGGATGAGTACAAAATCATATTTCTGCAGGAGACCATTAATATATTCACGCCTCCCAGGGCCAGAGCCCTGAGAGTTGTAGGACACGATAGATAGCTTTTCCTTAACCACGTGTTGAACATCAGTCATCATAAACAAGGTGTTAAGTAAAAAGAGAATGAGTATAATTGGCGAGATACACTTCATTTCTATCTACTTCTGATTGTCCACACGTCGTCTGGGTGGGACATATTTTCGCACACCCACACCGTTCGCCCAAAGGGTAGGCTCAAACAGACCGGCAAACTCAGATTTCGACTCAGTAAGCTTAAATGATTTGAAGGCAGCGTTCTGATGCGAGACACGTTGAAGTCCACGAACGGTGACCCCTTTGCCAGTAATATATCGTTCTAAGTGCTTTTCTGTAGTCTCAGGGTCCAGACGGAACACAAACAAGTCCCTGACAGGTTCAGGTGCCACCTTGATACAACAGTTCTCAACATGTGATTGACCCATGATGACACGTTTTCTCTTTATCTCTTTCCTGTGATTACTCTTTATCGCATGAGATGGTGGTCTGAAACCTTCCGAGTCGACACTCGGGTTAGAGTCCAACGATCTGACACTACCCCTCAGCCGCAATACCTGCGGCGGAGCTAGCAAATTAGAGTTTGTCCCGACACTATTCGACGCGGCACCTCTGCCACGTCCTCTACCTCTACTTGCACCACCCCTGCCACGGGTCGAGGCGGGATGGTCATAGATACTACCAAAACGCTTCTTTGCAACTTCAACTTTTTTGTCCTCTTCAACTGTCTCAGTTGGATTAAGCCAGACGCTATCATCCCATTCATGAACCGACATGTTATCCCAGGAGGATACAACCGTGTTCTTTTGTTTTATCACATCATTGATATCACTTGTGCTGTTTGAATCAATTAGAGTACTAATTTGCTGGACCGGCTTATTATTTCTTAATGTTTGAATCACATTCGCGTTTTTTACCACGGACTCCTGGATTACACCGACTCGGTCCTCCAGCTTCGCCAGACGGTCGACAAACGAAATGGAGTTTAATTCCTCCGGGTCAGATCTTGGGATCTTTCCTGGACAGAGGGCGGAAATAACCACGTCCGGCATTTTATCAGCTTTATCAAGTTTTTGACTTGCAGCTATGGTGTCACCAACATTGGCTTCTTCCTCTGACCTAACGTTCGTTGATTTACGTGATATGTATTTACCAATCGTATCGTTGCAGACATTCTTCCACAGGACATATTTAGCTAAAAGAATTTGTTCTTGGGTGAAAAAACCCAGAACAGCACGCTTAATGTTTTCTACCGTACCTGATTGCAAGGACAAGTGGCGAATCTGAAGTCTGCGACATTCCCTCGATAAGCTGCGATATTTAGCATTAATGTGTTTCGCATAGGATCATGGAGCCAGAGAATCACTGCGAACATAGACCGCAGTCTACGAAGACCTACGATTTGTCATCCGCCCTTGTCGCAGGCCAAAATTCGCCAGTGGGACACTAGTATTAGCTGAATGCGGATTGCGGAACGCGGAAGCGGAAAATGCAATGGGTCATATGAATAAAGACAAGCAAATGCTATTACTTCAGATTTCTACAGCATTGCCAAGTGCATTTGTATTGCAAAATTCAAGTGGATATAAAAAAACAGCACAAAAACGACACACAGTACACAATAAATCGGAAAGTCGTCTCCGAATATTTCGCAAATTTTCGACCCCAATCGGGGTCTTCCTCAGGCGCTATGTAGAAGAGATCCTAGAGGTGAATGAGCTAGAACCTAATGATGGAAAGTAGTTTTAAAAAAAACATATTTGAGTTTATTAATACACTTCCAAAGTACATTTACATTAATGTTACCAAGAGGATTTGACAGAAGGCTGAAAAGCCATCTCCTAAGACAAAAATTAAATCAACATACATGTAGTATAGTGGAAGAGTACAGACAGGGTAACAAAAGCGAAAGAGAAAGAGAAAGAGACCTAACGCCAGCACAAATCGGTTAATTATAAGGAAGAGATATAAACAATTAAGAAACATGGCAATGGGCTGGTGGCAGACCCCTTTAAAGGTATGGATTACAAAAGAAAGAATATAATAGTTGGTAAGAGTACAAGAATCTACTATGATAGAAGAACCTACATGTACAATAAACAAACAAAATTATTGAGCGTAAGGATGGATACAGATATAATATGTGAGGTACACTGGAAGATCTGGAGAATTCAATAGTCCGCATATGCAGACCGTGAATTATCCAAATCTACCAGTCTGTCTTATGTATTTTATCACACTGTCAACAATGAATTCGTTTTGTTGAACAGAAAGCTGCCTTGATCCGAAAAGTAATATTTCTAAGGAAAAGAATTCTCTTGGATAGCCAAGATTTACCAGTGAGGAAAAGAGTTGATGTCGCTGTTGTTGATAGTTTGAGCAGTGAAAGAGAAAATGTGAGGTGGACTCGTTCAGAGAACCACAAGCACACGCCTCACTTTCAACAAGGTTGCATCTAAAAAGGTCAGCATTCAATGAACTACATTTGTTTCTTAGTCTACACAATAGGATACTGTATTTACGATCACCATACAAATACCAACTGGCATGACTGGGTGGTGGGTGTACTGCAAATTTACGTTTAATTCTGTAAACGAACTGCCCAAGGGTTATAGATGAACGAATACTTTCGTCAAGATCATTCCAAAGCTGGATTGTTGAAGGAAAAAAGGAATTAGCAAAAATTGATGTTCTTGTCCTGAAGTTATAAATAGCATCACGGTTTCTTAAATTGTAGGCTAGTGCTGAATTTGGCCAGCGGTTTGTGGTAAAAGGTCAGTAAGGTAGTTAGGAGCCAACTTGTTAATTATTTTAAACATGAGAATAAGTTTTTTTAATTTTGCGCCTGATATGTAAGGGATTCCAGCCTACTTCTCTATAAAGTCTTTCAAGACTACAATATTTAGGAAGACCAGTCACAATTCGAGCCGATTCTAACTGAATGCTTTCTAACAAGTTTGCCTCATGGGCTGTAGAGTTGTCCCAAACGGGTGACGCATACTCCATACCAGAGCGAATAAAAGAAAAGAAAAGGGTCTCCAATGTTTTGCGGTCAAATATATATTTCAAACCACGCAGTACACCAACCTTTTTTAAGCCAGTTGCATAGACAGATTGAATGTGATTGGACCAGTTCGCTTTATTGTTGAAAACTACACCCCAAGTGTCTACGTGTTTCAACATCCTTTATTTCCTGATTATCAACAAGAATGGGTGTCCTTTCTTGTTTAATTAAACATATATTCAATCCCTCAGTTTTGTTTGGATTAAAAGTCATAAGCCACGTTCTGGACCAATTAAGCATAGCAGTTACATCAGGGATAAGGTTATAATAAATTTCATTAAAACTTTTATAGCCTTGAAACCTAGAGGCATCATCAGCAAACTGCCTTAGATTAGTATTAACAATGTCTTGGATGTCATTAAAGCTGACGTGAACGAACAAAAAGCCCCCATGCGACGAGCAAGAGAATTGCAAACACCTCAAACGAAGGCTCAGAACATGATAGACCCCACGGCGCCAGGAGGGCGCCACCTTATTTGTCTTCGAGCTTTCGTGGTGTCAACATCCTCTGGTGAGCTCCTGCTGAACATTTTTATTGAAAGAAAAAAATTTACCCAGCTGGGAATCGAACCCGCGCCTTGTTATCTCTTTTCCACCGTCTTCCACATTCGGCCACCGAACTTGTTGGAAGACATCGCATGTTTTCTCTTTTTTCTCTGTATTATTACGTAAGTCGAAGGCCTATGTCTATGACAAACATATACAGTGGAGAGCAAAATGTTAACGACATTATAATCGACCTTTGTATAAATTGATCATATTAATAAGGCCTACGTGAGTGAATTGTAACATTTAGACACTAGATTCTGTGTTCCTGCTGCACTTTTGCACCTCACAACTTGCACCCAAGTATGTAAGCACTCTGAATGACTTACATGAATAAAGCGATATATATCATGTTCCTGTCAGCTTGGCTCGTTGGCCGAGTGGATAGAGTGGTGGATTACAAATCAGAAGGCTGACGGTTCGAATCCCGTCTAAATGACTACATTTTTTTTTTCTACTTGAGTAGTGTAAGAGGTATCCGGAGATGTTGACAGCTCTGTTGCCTGAAGGCAAATAAGGTGGCGCCCTCCTGGCCGCGTGGGGTCTATCATGTTCTGAGCCTTCGTTTGCAGGGCTTTTGCGATTCTCTTGCTCGTCGCATGGGGGCTTTTCGTTCGTTCACGTCAGCTTTAATATAAATAAGGAAAAGAAGAGGACCCAAGACAGAACCTTGAGGAACTCCTGCTGTAGGTTGAAGAACGTTAGATTTTACTGAGTCAAGGATTACACACTGGCGTCTATCAGAAAGGTAACTTTCAAACCAGGCCAGAAGATTACCCCTTATGCCATGAGCTTTCATTTTTTCAATCAAACCTTTATGCCAAACACGATCAAAAGCCTTGGAGTAATCACAAAATATGAATTGAATTCCACGCTTGTCATCAATTTCAGTACAAATTTTATGGTATATTTCAATTAGTTGAGTTTCAGTAGAGTGGTTGGCCAGAAACCCTGCTTGATACTTATAAATGAGGTCATTTGCATGAAGGAAATTGATGAGGTGATTATAAACTACTCTTTCAAAGACTTTACCAATGGTACCAGTAACAGAAATGGGACGGTAATTTTTGGTTTCATCCAAAGGACCAGCTTTACGTACAGCAGTGACATAAGCATGCTTCCAACAGGAGGGAAAATGTCCATTATTTAACAGGATATTAAAACGTTTACTTAATTAATGGACCGCAGATAACAGAGTCACTCTTCTTCAAGATACGATTATTTACACCATCAGGCCCAGCTGACTTGTTATTTTTTAGGGTTTTTAATATATGGAAAGTAGTTATAGTATGGAAGAGGTCCTGGACAAACAGGGAGCTAAAAATCTAGGTTGCGACAGCAGAATCGGTGGATATATGACTCAGGCATAACCGGGGTGTCTTAAGCCTAGTTGTCTTCAGTAGTTATGCAATAAGAAATGACTTTTTTATGTAAATTAACACAAAATGGGTTAAAATAAAAAAAACGCCGTTTCCAATTACGTAACCAGTTAAAAAGTACTAAAAATATGCTTATATGATTACAAGGCACCATGTTTCTATCTGTTGGTAATACATTTATGGGGTGTAAATCCAACCATTCAAAAGTTAGCTGTACTTCGGGTCCGATTCTCCTGTACAAAGCTCAGTTCTTGGGTCCAATGAAGTCAGTGTTAGCGGCTCCTGAATTTCAAAGTAAATTTCAAAGTATTTTTTTTCTCTCGGCAACTTGCAGAAAATCTAAAAGACCACCATACTAGCGTGACTCAGTGGGGTCCCCTGAACACATTACAAGGGGGGGGGGGGGCCATGTTGAAATGCAAGATAATGGCCACCAGGGGGCACGAATTATTCGATACCATCTAAAAATATCAAATCAATCTCAAACTCTCTATTGGCCTTTGTGCATGGTGCGGGTGCGTTTCAGATCGAGACTGGATCGAGGAGGGTTCAGTCACTTTTCCCCGTGTAAAAGCGGAACAACTGACCTCCACCTTCCTCGGGCCAGTTCAAAATGCCTAATCGTACGGATTTTTCTGGGTGTTTAGCCTCGCTACTAATGCAAACACTCAGACGGGTGTATGCGTCACATCTGAGAATTGCGCCTAATTTTGAACATGGTGTGTCTCATTCCCGCATTAGTTACTCGTTGACCTTTCATGAATTCGGCAATGTACCAAAAAGAAAGCTCAGCTTTGATAACATACATATAGCCACTTAAACAAAATAAATATCATTTGTAAAGGCTAAGATATCGTCGCTTTTCAAAATACACGAAATTTGGCTTCGGTTTCCATGGAAACGGGATAAAAAAGGTGAAATTGGGGGGTTCCAACGTGGCGCCCCCTCCAAATTGGAAGATTGTCGTCTAAGGAACGAATATACAAAAAATGGTGCTCTTGTCCGCCGTGTCCCGATGGCGCCTAATTTTGAGGCTAAGCGACTGGACTATTACCTCACCAGACTGGGCCGTCACGCGGTACCGTGATTCGCGCTTTACCGTGACTTCCGTGGTGTAAAGAGGAAGTGGATCGAATGTGGCGCAACCGCACACTTGCTCGCGGAGCATGGTGGGAATCGTGGTCGCGCTGCAGCGTGATATCACGGGGCAGTTGAAGTCAACGTTTTACAATGGTTTACTTGTGGAGATTACAACAACAATCGCGGCAAACCGAGATCACCCGAAGATAAGAGACTTTAGCACGTCTCATTTCAAAAAAGCGTCAATCCTTTAAAAAAGCGTCATTTTGAAATGACCTGTCCAAATGCAATCTCTATCATCTTATCTACATACCTGAACTGAGTTTCAGGCTCTGCATGCGTGTATGGCGCCGAAAATGGCATATAATGCAGGTAGGCATGGCAGGCCTGCCATTACGGCGGTCGAGGTAAATTTCGGTCGAAAATTGCCTGTAAAATCTTTAAACGTGAGTATGAAACAGTGAAATCTTGCTTGTTTATTGACAAAAATTGTATAAATTTACGGTGAGAAGTTTCCGTCCCCTCCACGCAGGATTGTAGGTGTTTTCTGCCGAAACAAATATTGTATTTTGTACAGACATTGCGCGGTTTGGCGCGACAAAGTCACGTGCACGTTTCGATCACGGTACCGCGTGACGGCCCAGTCTGCTCACTGCTAATAATCAGTTGAGCCAACCAGCGGATTGGGGTCGGCGAGGTGGGTTTGGACATAGAAATTGATTCTATACCTTTAAATGCCGGCCCTTCGCCGACCAACTAGGGCATGCGCAAGATCTACTGGGCATGCGCAGCTTATTGCATAGGCCTATAATGCTACATGATTCGGTGTGGGTCTATTTAGACTCGGCGATTTATAGGTGTAACCGCAAAATCCCCAGGGAAAGCACAAGGATTTATGTAGCGTAACCACTGCTATAACCATGCAAACCTCATTGTAATGAGGTGCCCGCGGAACTAACGTCACGACGCGGCGCTGGAATCGGTGCGCCCGAAGTTTCTTTTTCTAACGTTATTTCCATTTATTTCTGGAGTGAAAATAACCTGTTTCTGTTGGTCGCCTGGCAGTAAACTTACATCATCCAGTAGCAGACGAAAATTTCTTTAATCTCCTTGCTTTTTTCCTTAAAATGAGGAGATAGGTTGGCGATAAAAGCAACGTTTTTGTCTCATTATTCCTGTAGAAAAATGTACAGGTCACTTTTTCATGACGCAACGTCAACATTTAAAATCACGTCAATGACGTTACGACGGGTCACTCGATCGCATCGCCACCGCGTAGCAAAGTTTGTCACGCGGGTATCTCAATGAAAGTTATGAAAACAGTTCCATCACCAGTTTTGTTAACCCTTTCGGGCCTGGACGATGTTGAAAAGTGTACATTTCGTAACATGAATCTCTGATGTCTCTACAAAAACGCGCCTAGCTCCCTAAAATTGCAACCAAAACTGGCGACAAGGCACTCATTCTGGAGGCAACTAAATGGGCCACGACCTCATGCAGGTTTGCTTCTTCCAAAATGTCTGTGAGAGAAACAGGCCAGAGCTGAAGATGCAAGTTGTGAGGAAATAGTCGCGTTCTGCCTACTTTTTCGTCAGGTTTCCAATCTTTAAACGTCTATATCTCGATAACCGTAAGGTTGCTCCTACGCGTCTGAAAATAGGTCGAAATGTCCTCCTCTTTCTTTTGGCGCTTGTCGCGTCGTCGTGGCTGCTTCCGTTCCGGAGATATGGCCATTTTGTCGCAACATGTCAGATTTGCACTTTGGAGTCTAATCTGGACCCCGGGACGAACGTTAAAACGCAATCCCTATTAAAAAAATAGCTGTGGTACCTTATAGTATCCTGTGGTATCCTATGGTATTGTATGGTATATTGCTATTGTACCTATGGTATTTTACGGTACTATGGTATTAATTTATGGTACTTATGGTTCCCATTTATGGTACAATTGTATTTTATGGTGCTATGGTATTAATTTATGGCACTGTGGTTTCCTATGGTTCTATGGTATTCCTATGGTACAAGGGATGAAAATGGGAAAACGTTTTTCCCATTGAAAAAAAACGAGGAGTTAAATGTTCTGGTTTATAAATGTATAAGATTCTTGCTTACTATAGGCACTAATCATTTCTGATGTTGGTTGCAGTTGGTCTGCAATTATGAGCGAGAATATCATACTAGAAGTTTTTTATGGTAAAACCAAATACCTGACAAAACAGAAAACATACACTTTCGGAGAAGTCTCCTCACAAGTCAAAATCTGAGTCTTGACAAACTTTACTGTTTTCAAGCATTTTACATGGTACCGCTGTGGTTTTATGGTGGAATACCATACAGCAGAACACCATAGAAAGGGTATAAACCATAGAATAACACAACATTATCATACCATAAAAAGATTACAATAGAAATTGATGAACCATAAAGTTCTTATGGTATCATATTGGTACCACAGGGACAAGTACCATAGACTGTTACAAAACACCATAGACAAGCACCATAGAAAATCTATGGTAATTGTCTATGGTATTCTCTATGGTATATCCTATGGTATCGCATATTATTTTTAATAGGGATTTTAGCCACGTTCCTTCAATCACAGCAAAATC
>NMRB01002677.1:49690-62167 GCA_002633025.1 Notospermus geniculatus
AGTGCAATTTTGCTACTTTTTAGGTACTTTTCATCGTTTTTTGACACAAAGGAAGATTAGTTAGCGTTCTTTCATTAGCACTTTTTACAGTATAAGTAAAACGAGGGGGCCGAGTGATGGATGAGAATGTGTTTTGCAGCGGCAGCAGGGTTTTTGCTATAATTTAAGCACTTTTCATGGGTTTTTCGACACTTGAAAAATCGCACTTTTCAAGGAAAAATGCTTAAATTTTAGCAAAAACCCTGTTGCCGATACAAAAAGTCTTCCATCTGGATCCCCTCGTTTTACTTATACTAAGGCCTTTCAGGGATACAATTTTGGCCCACCCTGTAGAAAGCAATCAACCTGATGAATTTAAGGTAAGCAACTAACGACGAACATTTCGTGAACAAGACCAAGAAACACCTTACTGACAACTGCTCCAAAATAATGTCCTTCCTTGAAGTCTAAGGCTTACATACATTCATACATACATACATACTTAATAATTATGTTCTTATTAGTCAATTGATTTCAACCTCATCAATAACATCATTTCAAATATCAGTGAAAATACAATAATCTCTGAGAACAGGTGAGATAAGTGGTAAAGAATGTCAGGTATTTATCGACAAGCTTATTTGACAAGGATAGTTTCTGATTGGCGGATCCTTAAACCAGATCTTGGCAATCAATATGTGACGTCGATTCTGGCCTGTACTATAAGGTGCCTGAACTCGAAAACGTGTTCAACTGTTGATGTCCTTCCTCATGTTGCTGACTTCATTTGTCAGCTGAGTAAGAAAAGTGGAACCTCTATGGAGAAGGAGGAGGCCGTTAGACATCAAGGCTACCGGATGTACCAGAAAAAGGTTGTATTTTACGAAGCTCAGTACGTTGCACAATTGACCTCCCTTTATCCGCGTACCTTCCGCGAACGTGACGCCGAAGGTGTGCTTCAGTTCGTCGCGTATGGTACGGGTGCGTCACGCGTCTCTGTTGTGTGACGTCCGCGCACCACGGGTAAATGACGTTACGCCTTCACTGTGTGCCTTCCATGACACCGCGCCACGTCCTCGGGAGATACGAGGACGCTACGGGCATGACGCTGCATGTGGTACGTGGACGGATGATACGCGGCGCGGAAGGGAGGTCAATTGTGCAACGTACTGTAGATACACTCAAAATTTGTGTCAAAAATAACCCAACACAGCCACGGGGTCAATATTGATCTAACCAAAGCATGGGTCAAGCTGACCCTATTTCTTGGGTCAACCTTTTTCACCCAGTAAATGGGCCATTAATATGACCAAAAATACTGAGTCAATTTGACCCAGAGTTGGGTTAGATCAATATTGACCCCGTTGCTGGTTTTAAGGTTATTTTAGAGTGTAAACAAGTACATTCCAACTTGTGCACCTTGCAGTGTTCTTAAATTTCGTATAACTCTAGACCGAGAATTTTGATGGACGGGCTATACCAATACACAGCACAAAATCTTTTGTATGGTAGAGAGAAAACCGATGTTATATAATTATTGTTTTTATAATTCTGAAAGACAAATATCACAACCTTAAATTTGTGTCGCAGATTTCAAAACTGCATTAATATTCTTATTTGTTTGTCTTCGTAAGTGCACATTTCTCTATGAACTGGTTCATTGGCTACATGTAGATTTCAATCCAATACTCTGTCATTTTGACCCAACCTAAAATGACCCATATTTTCGACCCCTACACGTGATCAAATCTGCCCAAGCATTCTGTTATTTTCACCCAATTTGCTTTACCCAGTAACTGGGTGACAAAAATGACCCAACAAATTTTATAGTGTAGGTCAGGGGACCACGAGTGTTCACTGGCATTGCAATCTGATGAATTTAGTTCATGGTCATTGGCTTATCAGCTCCCCATCAAACAAAGCCAACACGGTCATAAGAGCATACAAAACGAAGACTCATCGGGCAGCAAACATTTTTAGGTAGACTTCAAAAGCAGATCCGATCCTATCTTATCGCTGAACATTACCTATTGTCCAACTGGCAAAATGAACTGTTTAAACATTCTACACATCATTAATTTGATCTGATGGTTCCGTCAGCCGGGTCGAATGAACATTAGGCTGTTTCGAAGATTCTCGATGGTTCCTCCAATAACACGAGAAAACAAATTTGATCTCCTAACAAAGTTTCATGAAGGCAAGCCGTTACTTATGGCAGGGTATGTTGAACGACCGGTACCTTGGTACCGATGTCTCGTCTATAGTCCGAATAATACAGATTTTACCTATCGCGTTTTGTATAATTCGTCACTCTACTTTCCGAATAATGGATTTGGCATTCAGAATCTCCTTAGATTACAATATTATTATCTTTTGCACTTAGAGAGAGAGGATCCGACTAATAAAGTCTCAAAAATATCGACAATCACATTGTATAATTTTCTGGATGGAACGCGTGTGGGACACATACCTTTACCAAGAGAAGAGAGATGCATTGATCATCTTCATGACGGACACCAAAAAACCATAGTCACGATCACAAGTGATATGGCGGCAGTCGCAATCTGGTGTGGATTGCGCCATTTCCAGAAAACGTTTGTAACACTGTACAGTGTTATCTGCACACGTAAATATAATGAATTTGTTTACACCCTGTTGGCCAACTTGACAATATATAGTTCATTGAGAGGTCCACCGGGAATAAAGGCGGTTTATTCCTTTGTTTTTGAATCAGATGCCATTATTCTTCGCTGGTTGCAGAAACATGTAGGTGTCATTACTCTGAAATGTACAATCTATTATAAAACGCTTAAAGGATTTACCATTGGACCAATAGGTGTCGTGTCGCTTCCAGTTGGATCTAATCTTTTGTCTATCAATCCGAAAACAGGAGCGTTACTCTTTAGTTTGCCTCCATCAAGCCTGGTTATTTGGAAGGTTTCACCCTTTTTGCCTTCGGGAATTCGATTATTATGTCCTACAGACGATATTACAACCAGATACTTTGACGTTGTAATGTCTAGCGGGGATGAAAAAATATCATTTGAACCTGGAACAACAATGGTTGACGAAAATTCCGACATTTGGGCAACTCGTATGAAGAATGAACGTTACGATGCAGTCAGTTTGTTAAAGATATCTTCCGGGTAATTGGAATGACGTCGCTTCATTTGTCACGAAGACAAAATGTGTACGATTTGGCTATTGCGGGCCCAAGAAATAATGCAAGGGGCTCGTCCGACGTGACAGCCATAACGGTTACACCTGTTGAAAATACCCGTGTTTTTCCAGACCCGTGTCAAACCCTGTGTACGAAAAGCCCGGCGAGATCAGAGGTAACACTACTACATTGTACATGTAGCTTAGTAGCCCGGTGACAGGTGCGCTGCATGCACTGACTCTTCGGTCATTTCTGCATTGGCACACATTGTTGGAGGTGCGAAAACGACGTCACTTAATGGCTGCGCCATCTGCAGCCGTTGTAAGAACTAACAAAAGACGGGGATTTCGAAAAGCACGGCGAGCTTGCCGTGTTTCAAAAACCTGTTTTTTTGAAGACACGGGTTTCTTGAAGCCCGGCAATTCATAGGTGTGACCGCCAAAAAACCCGGGGATTTTATGTAGTGTAACCATGGCTATAGAACAGAAAGACGGTGTCGTCGAGGACTCCCTGTAATTGGTTATTCAATATTCTTCATAATCACAGGACAACATGATCATATACAGAATTCATAAGAACGTTCCGATTTTGCCACCAATAATGACGAGGTTAACCGGTCAGTGGGGATATGATACGAAAAATGGCAGATTGGTGTGGCTTGTGCCTCCAAGTAGGACCCCTTATAGTAAATTACTGGTATACCACTTAACGAGAGACCGATATCAGGTTTTGTACTCGACACGTGTTCTGTCAACTCCGAAGTTTGACTTCATACCGAGCATGAATTACCGGCATTTTATGATATGTTTTACAAATAATGCTGATGGTATTAGAGATTACCCACTTTATGACACCATAAAAGGAACATTCCCCGGAAAACTTGTCATTCCAAAGACGGATATATGCCTTACGGACAAAGAAAACAGAGTAGAACTTGGATTTCGAGGAAAGATGTTTGTGTTTTGTAAGCATAATGAAGACTACTATGAAACAGGGACTTTTTACAATATATCCGAACTGCATGAAAATAACTCCTTCAACCTGAAGCTAGTTAATGGTATTAAGGTTATATTACTGGGATCATCAGGCTTCAATTTTATGTTGAGCCGCGATTTGCACATCCTGCTGTTCTATTCCAGAAATCTCTACAACATAATTTACTTGGAGTCGAGTAACTACAAAAAACCAATGATACAGAAGATAGTGGACCTGACAATGTTTAATGACAGTCGGGGATTGATATTCCTTTTCAACCCATGGTATCAGCTAATATTCGTCTATAGTTTCCCGGGCCCCCGCGGACTAGGATTCAGGCGGGTGTACGAGCCAAAACATGGTCTGGTCAAGGAAGGGTCTGGCAAGGAAGTACTCAAAGAAATACATTCTTTTGTTAATCCATCAACAAGAGACACAGACGGGACACATTTCTTTTTTTGCCCATTCGATGGCTCCCTTCAACATCTCATCGATTCTAAGAAAAAAAAGATTGGCATAAAAGGACATTTCACGTCGGTCAATATTTACAAGGTGGGGGATGCTAAAGATGATTAAGGGATCCATACCTATCTGAGAGCTCAGTCGATTTTGTCGTGGATCAATGCAAAGACCAACTACGATAGTGCAAAACAGTGCTTGCCATTTTGCAGTGAAAGGTCGTTTGTGATCTGCCTGATGATTAGTGAGGTTTCGCAAATCTGACGAAACACAGAGTACGAAATACGAAATTCAACTCTTCATTTCAAGAACTTAACGTATTTCTGGAGATGGTTTGTACCACAAATGTCCCTGCTGCCAGTGCGTCTTTTAGCATATCATGATAAACCGTGAGAGTCGCGGTGCATCTTGAATTTTATTTCCACTTCGTATATACGAAGTGGAGACAAAAGATAAATTTCAAACTTTAACTCTACACCGTAGCTCTATCGGTCAAACGTCAAACGCTAAAGGACACTCTTGCAGCAGGTGATATTTGTGGTACCACCCCTTCTCCTGAAATACATTACGCCATGGAAGTCAAGTCCAATTTCGTATTTCGTAGGCCCTACTTCGTCTTTCGTTAGATTTCCGAAACCTCACTAATGTGCCATGAGCAAAACAACCTGAAAAAAATACGACAAAATGAAAAGTCTTTAATCGGTTAATGGTCCATCCTTAGTAAAATGCCATATGAAGATTTTTATTCCGAGTTTGTTCATATCATTTAGATAACCAAGATCCTACGCTGAGGATTTAATTTCTTCCCTAAATTATCCAAATTAAACATTCATACTTAGATTCAGTGCACTTTTGTTGCACAGGGATGTTCAAAGTCAATCCAATGTTTGCTGAAAAGTAGGGCTTGATTCTTTGAAGCACGTATCAGGCAAGCATCCTGGTTCAAGCCCAGCCTCCAAGGATGATGCCAAACGTACTAAGATCGCTACTGGCTCGGCTGCATCTGAAGACCTGTCGGTTTTCGGCGAGGTTCTGGACTCACAGAATGTGGAAAACGTCCTTCACGACTAACTGTCCGGTGAGAAAATGAAATCTCTGATGAGTTTTGTGGCCAGTGCCCTTACCCTTCTCAAGGACGAGCTCACTAAGCATTTAAACGAACAGGTCGGTCGCTTGGAGGGAGATATTTTTGATCTCAAAACCAATCACGAACACCTAAAGAAAGACTTATCACAAGTGAACAAGAGCGTTAGCGAGAAAAATGACCTCTCTAAATGCCTGCAGAAATCTCTACAAGAAATCGAAGAACTTGAGATGTACAGCCGCAGAAATGTTATACGTATACATGGCATCAAAGAATCAGACTCTGAAAATTGTGTTCAGCTTGCAATTGACCTGTTCAATACTAAGTTGAACATTGATGTCCCTCAACAGGAAATTGGCAGGGCTCCTCGGGTCGGCAAGCCAACGAAACCCAAAAGCCGAGACCCCAGGCTCGCAAACTCTAGTCGTCCAATTATTCTAAAATTTGTACGACATGACATGAAGTTTGCCATTATCAGAGCCAGGTGGAAGCTCAAGGGCACTGGCTTGGTGATCCGTGAGGATCTGACATCTTTCCGGAAACATCTACTGGACTCCGCGCGAGCTATAGGCCTACCTAGAGTCTCGTCAGTGTGGTCTAATGATGGGCGCATTGTTGCTCTGTTCAATGAGAGAAAACACTATCGGTACATTGAATGTGAAGGTGATGTTGAAAAACTTAGCGCCATTGCTGCTGTCGGGTCATAAACGTTTTTATTCATAATGCCTTTACATGTGCTGAGTTGCCTTTTCTTTTTTTAACAGTCTGATAGCTGTAAAAATCATTTTGTGTCATTCTTCCTCCTCGTTTACCAATCCTTCTGATCTGGGTCAGTCTCGCCTCACCACCTTGCAGTATCGCAGGTGTTGCGATATCGCACGTGCAGCGTACAGACAGTAAGAGGGCTCCTATCCTAGTACCGGTACAATGTTTCTCGCTAATCATCCCACGTGTGTGACGTACATGTAATTCAATCTCGCAGTGATGCGAGGTAACGCAACATGAGAAGGAGATGAGAGGGCGTTAGTGAATACCACGCAACGCAACCTAAGAGGTCTCTTGTTGCCCCTGGAAGTATCCTCGCACAGGACTGCGAGAACGCAAGTTGCGAGACTTTTGTGAATGGGATATCTCAGTGAGATACATGTTTAAAAAACATCAGATGTTGCATAATTATTTGTGAGATATTAAATAATTATCTGATGTTTACAAAACATCTCATGAAAATAGTTTTAAAAACATCAGATGTTTATTAATTATCAGATAATTAATAAATATCAGATATTTAATAAACATCAGATGTTTATTAATCATCAGATAATTAATAAACATCTAATATTTAATAAATATGTATCTGATGTTCATTAATTGTTTTTTTGTTTTCTTTGTTGTTTCAGAGGCAGAAGCGTTGGATCCATATCCGACTCCGCCACTTTGCCCTTTCTCTCCCAGCCTCTTCAGGGTTCAGAGAAGGCAGGCCTCTGACCCCCGGTTCGGGAGAGGGCACTATCTCCCCACCCTCCAGTAAAGACCATCCTTGGAGAAGGGAGGTGCTGGGCCCCCAAGTAACCCAACCCACCCACCCCTACGCCACCGAACGGACCCCACCTGCCCTAGCCCGCCCGACCTGCGGAGGTGGGTCTACACCCAGGGCCCATCTTCCGAGCTAAAACGGGCCGCCTATTATCATTAAAGGTCCCCCTTCCCTTCCCAATTTTCTCCGTCCTGTGCTGCCTTCAGAATCTGATGCACCCTTCACCAAATCCACTCCCATAACGCCCCTTCCGACCTGGATTCCCCTTCGCCTGCCCCCCTGCAGTCTCTCATTTCCACCTCCACTTTCCACAAGGATGTGCGCGCCCTTAAAATTGAGGGGCAAGAAGGTCCCGGGGCTGTAGTTCTGAGTAAAGTTGTATTGCACGGAAGACGTCTATACTTGAATGTTTCATCATGGTGTCATCAGGAAGTTTGGAAGACAGGCGACAGTGGTATGTTTTCAGGTAGCTTAACTGTTTGATGATTTACCGCCAGTTATACCTTCTTCAAAACAGCAAAAAAGTGGGCCGGTTGAAGCGTAAATCTGATGATTGCTTATCAACTGATATGTATTGTTTATGTCATACTAGTATGTACTAGTCACTTGACATCGATAAGGCATATTTCTGTCAGACTTTGCACTCGACATATCGACCTCATGTTGACAAGAATGGTCTATGCCTATCTATACAGGGTGTCCCAGAAAAAACGCAACAGTTACAAAAAAACGTGATTGTGGGGGAACCAAATACCATAGCCACAAAAATCTAGTTTTATCTAATGCACCAGAGCATAAGCTACCAGTTCGTACCAATTGCAAGTTAATACAGTCCCGGATGGCTGCACAATCATTGTTTAATTGAGGGGGGTACAATGACAATTGCTGCATGTTTTCTCATCGTGAATTTCATTGCAAAATCCTCTGATGGAGGATTCCTCCATGATTCTCTGCCGAATGGGCTTTTTGACTGATTACATAAGCACAGGCATATACAAAATTTGCCATCCCATTGGCTCTCTGCTGGTCATTTCACAACATTGTGCAGTTAACACATCAGCAGAGGTCATTTGCGGTGACTGAATATGCACAACTTGGAAGCCTTGTACCAGTCAGAAATGCATTTTAAGAGCAAGTATCTTTGTTTCTTTAAGCATACCTGAGTGTTATTCTTATGTTTTTGTTATTAAGCACGCCTGAAATCAAGTTGTTGTGTTGTTCATTATTCATGGATTGAAACATGCAGCAAATGTCATTTTACCTCACCTCAGTCAAGCAGTGATTGTGCAGCCATCCGGAACTGTACCAATATGAAATTGGTATGAAAATGAAGCTTATGCTCCGGCGCATCTGGCTAAACCAACTGTAGCCTATATGGCTGTGATATTTGGTTTCCCAACAATCACGAATTTCCTAACTGTTGCGTTTTTTCTGGGACACCCTGTAGAGCGTTATCTGATATAGACACATTTATATTTTTGGTAAAACTACTCGGACGTTCAAGGACTTGAGAACTGAGCGCACACTTCGTGACATTAATTTTAAGGTTTATGAACCGCACCTTCCGCACTGGCCATAATCAGCGAGGAAACTCGACCAGTCGACTTGTCCGCTACCGATAGAAGCTGAAGAAATGGCACCAAAAGTGAAAGGTTTGTGTGTTCCTTGTTTTTGTTCCTAATAGGCGTACCTGTTGTCATTTTCGGAATTGACACAGCTCTACATGTATTTTGTGTTGGGTACGCCTGTGCTTCTTACTCTATCTAACAAACACCTATGTCACGTTCTGATTATTTATTATAACGTGTAACAATAAAGGATGTCCCCCTGTAAGAAGTGTCCGCTTCTATTGTTCCAAGGTCAAGGTCCAAGGTTACATATACTTGTAGAAACCAACCGCAGAGATTAGTATGTAACAATATGAGTTCTTCTGTTCCCAGGATACATAGGTATAGTCCTGCAGACATCCTTTCCTATCACACGACTTCTGCATAGAGTTTTGACACCTAAAGAGAAAAAGGATAAAAATCACATAAACTTCATGGCACCTGTGAATACCGAGCATAGATTGCCAGAAGGCCTACTGGTATATCCCTTCCAACCTAGATATTTCGACATGCGTACTGCTGGCTCGCTCATTATCATATTGGGATAACAGTGAGAAGATATATTTTATTGCTACATGTATATTGCAGGTCTGCTGGAACGGCTGAACGATGCTGAATATGTGATAGTAGGAGAGGGCTATGTGTTCGAGTTCGAGCGGCGAGGTTACCTATCTGCCGGACCATTCACACAACAGGTTGTTTTAGAGCATCCCCATCTGGTTAAATCCATGCATGAGGAGTTTGTCCATGCTGGAAGTGACGTCACACTGGCATTAACGGTAGAGACATTACAAACATTGTTTTCATTCCTGGTTGCTATCCATGTGAAAAAAACATAATCACAGGTCAGAATGTTTGCTGTCGTACTTCAATGCTCAATGGCGTATTTTTGGAAAGCCCTCGAAACTCCAAGGTGAACGCCAAACCCATTATTCGATGTCGCTAAGACAGTACCAAACAAAATAAGAGACGTTCGCGTTGACGTTTCGCTTAAACTCATACGTTCATGAGAGCGAGCCTAGCGGTCGATTCGTGATTTTGTTCGAGCACGAGTTACGAATGTCACGTGAAAGTGATACGCGTCAATGTTAAATAATAGGGTGTTTTCGATGACGCACGGTTAGTGTGACGACTACGGATAGTGGTCGTGACGTCATAATTTCTTGCGCACTCGTGACGTTTTACGCCATCGCGCTAGTCGTAATCGTGTCGTCTGCACGGATAGCAGCGCTGCTACTCGTAAGGAAGAAAAAGATAGCTATAGACCAATAGCACCAAATATTGGTATTTGTCGAAATAATTTGAGTTCTACTGATTCACTTGATATTGGACACTTCATTTGTTCAACAAGTTTTGATGGTTAACTTTGCCCATATTCGGCATTTTTGAAAAAAAAACGCGCACCATCCACTGCACGTAACCGTGCAAGTGCGTCGTTTCTTCGAAACCGCTCCTACTATCCGTTACGACGTTTACCGATAAGGTTAGCTAATCGTAGTCGTCGCACTAACCGTGCGTCATCGAAACCACCCTATTATGACTGGTGATCGACTCTGACCATAAGACGTTCTTGGTTCACCTGTGAGCCTACGTCATCAAGCACTGTCCCTCGTCGTCCTCGTTAGACAATCATTGGGTTATCCGCGGTAAAGCAGACAACGCGAGAAGATGCGTGTGTTTAAACGTATAGTACACACACGCCACCTATTATTCATGACGATTCAAGGTGTGATTGGCTGTGCTTGGTGAACCACATCTCTCGAACAATGAGCCTCTATAGGTGTCGCCTCTGCTCTATAAGTCATCATGTGACCAAATGGATAACCCCATAGGGGTTCATTTTGTAACCCCAGAGCTAGAGGTTGTGAGTCCGGCATTCAACCATTCGGCCACGACCCTCCACTGTAATATTATCATTTTTGATGGCGCGGGACATGTTTGTCTTCAGTACTACGCAAACCGAGAGAAGATGCGTATTATTGGCTGGCAAGATCGCCTGGAGGAGATGAACAGGGAGGCCCTACGCATTGCCCGGGAAGTGGCTGACGAGACAGGCACACTGATGGCGGGAAACATCTGTAACACCACCAATTATAACCCGAATGATGAGTCTACCTGGGAGTCTGCTAGAAAATCTGTTGAAGTAAGTGCGACCATCAAGAAGAACACTATTCTACAAGCATCTTATTCTTTCCCATTTAAGAGTAGAGAGAATACGGTTCTTCCTCGTTTCAATCTGCTGGTGCTGATTATTTATCAAAGTTAGATCGTATTCACTACAGGGGGGCTTTGCTTGTTAGCGGGTGTTTACATGGGTCTAATTCTTCTAAAGTTTTAAAATGCCTCAACTGGATGACGCTTAGTGACCGTGGAAAAGAAAAACGTTTATCTCTTATGTATGACAACGAGAACAACCTTGTACCATCTTATATATCCCAACTATATAATGTGTATAGAAATCAAGCACCGGATCTACGTCTTCGCCAACCTAGGACTTACCGACTGCCAGCTAGAATGTCACATGCCTTGCTTAATTCCACCATTCCCAGATCTATAAAACTATGGGATTCACTCCCTAACAATATCACTCAATCATTTTCTAAAAATTCTTTCAAGTATAAATTACGAATCCATATTAGAGGTGTGAAAAACAATGTTGCCACCACCAAACTAAACTTACCACGGAAACAGGAAGAAGTACTGAATCAGGCAAGATGTGACCTCCTATTTCGTAGTCATTTTTGTACTCATAACTTTGTTAATGTTCCGGACCCACTCTGTCCGTGTGGTTTTAGGTCTCAGACGACCATGCATGTACTCTTTCATTGTCCACTTGTGGCTGTTGCGAGGGATTCTCTTTTTCAGGAATTACAATCCATCCCATTATTTAATTACAATGCATTCTTTACGTCTAACCAACATGACCAACATGAACGTGGCCATATACTCTTATACGGGAGTTCATTTCTCTCATCACAAATAAATATTAAAATTACATCATTAACAGCCAACTTTCTTCACCTCGTCAAGACTGCTGTACTAAATTAAACCAACTTTAAATTCCCTTTTTTTCCCGATCAATCCCCGATTCCTGCTCTGTTAGAGAATTAAATTTAACATCACTACTACATCAACTGTCGGGTTGCTGCCATGACCCGTGATTTATCATGACATCTGCTTCTCTCTTGCTATCTATTCTTTATTTGTTTACACTCATGTACATTTTGTTTCTTTGCACATCTGTTATGTTATACCTTCCGCCTGTAACTATTGCTACTTGTTTTCAAGGGCCAGTAATGCTTCGGCGTTGGCCCTATTCATGTATATATCAGCTTCTCTTCAAATAAATATTACATTACATTAAAGAGTAGAGAACCTTAACGAGTCTATTTCCAGTGACGAACTGTAGTTTAATTTAAAACGTTTCTCTAAAAAAAGATCGATCTAAAGATGTAACGCTTTTGACCAAAGAAAGTGTTGGATAAACAGCATGCTGTTAATAAGGGCATTTTCTTTGCTATATTCAACTTAATAAGCATGACGAAGGAGGATGTAAAAAGTCAAAATTATCTATGGGCCGTAACTACGAAGCGCGATTAGGCCAACACGCGTGTAAATTCATAGTTATTCAGGTTAAGGGCCTAGAAAACCATTGTGTTGCTACCTTGTACGCTGCTTG
>NMRB01002677.1:63668-75955 GCA_002633025.1 Notospermus geniculatus
GAAACAAAAGACTAGTAATCGGTACACTTTCCCACGAAATGGTACATGTTGAGAATCAAACGACATGTGGATCATAAAGTTCGAGGTTTTTTCTATTTAGTCCACCCATTTTGACAGCAATATTTTCAACAGGTATAGAGTACTCGGCATGTGATTTCCATGAGTGCTGCCTGATTTTCCAAAACAGGGCGGCCATATTGGATTTGGATTTTACTTCCTGGTTGTCCTTTTTGTACTGAGCGTGTATTGTGTGCATGAAGAGCATGTCAGGACACCCTCGCCACCCCAGGTTCTATGGGTTTGTGACATTGTTGCCACACCTTCAATGTGTCATTTACATGCTTCCTCTCCAAGAAAATTGTACCTGTTTTTCGTGTTTGATGAATTTCTTTGTTTACGATTATGTAATGTAATTAAGCTGTAATCCTTGGGTTTTGCCTCATTTTCTGTGTCTATAAAGCACAGTGATCACATTGGACTATAAAAACAGTCAACTGGAGGTGTCTTCATTGCTTTTCTCAGAGGGGCCTGGATTGAAGCAATATGAAAATTCACAATGATGGCTCGCCCTTAATATGCACTGACCCTTGGCTTACTTTTGCAAAATAGTAATTCAGAAAAGTAAAAACACACTTTTATTGTTGACTCAACCTTGGGTCCAGGTATATGAGACATCATTTTTTACACTGTTGTGTAGGCGCTCTCATACCTGCCATGGCTGGAGCCGAGGTTTGGCCCAAAAAAGGCATAATAAAAGTTTTTTTTCGTTTTATTTTGTGTGACATATCCGCAAAAAGTTTTAGCCTGGGCTCACTGCAGCATTACTGAGGAGGTGTTCAATTCATTCGAGAACTTTTCATGAGAGTTTTGTGTTTTGCAGGTTTTAAAACATGCTGTATATCAATGGTGTACATTCATTGTACATTCAGTGTTTGTTATTGCCCTTTCATCCAACATGACCAATAGGGGGTGGGCATTAATAGCCAATCATCATACACAGAATACTTGAGAGGTCCTCAATATTATGTGCATTGAAGACGGCAAAGACCCCCGTATGTTAATCCGTCTGCAGTATTAATACTGCGGACTTATGTTCATCTCGTCAATCAGGCCTTACGTATTGTCACCAGTCGTCGCAGATGAGACGCAACCGCAGTCATGTCAATCCATATTGGCGACGATTTTTTTCCCGCTGGTCGCGGCTCAGACAGAAAGTGCATTTGTGCGAGAAAAAAGTGTTGTGCGAGAAAAAAGCTCCACGATGTAAGGCACCAACGCGATCTCACTTTCTCGCACAAATGGATGCTGACCCCCCCCCCCAAAAAAAACCCGCAAAAGCATCCTTCCACTATCCAGAGTTCAAACGTGCTAAAAGAAGACACCATGATCCCAATCCAGTCCACTGCTTAGAGCTTTTAGTCTCTATTTTGTAAAACAAAGTCGAGGCACTAATCATGCTGAATTCCGATTCCCCAGCAGGCTGGTTGTATGCAATGGGGATCCTAGCTTTGATAGAGGGCAGAACACCGAAACCCGGTCCTGTACAGTGGACGGCTTTTGTGTGGAAATTGATCAGGACCGGGAAGTCAGTTTCGTTTCAATAGTTTTAACCACTAGTGACACATATCGAGGCAGTGAGTTAGGGTAGACATCTGACGTTCCTTCACCAAAACGACTGTGGTCCTAAAGCTACTGGGGTGAATTGATGTATCTTTTTGTAATAGAAAGATTCTATCTCCATTCATGGCGTATTTTGGGACTGAAGGTGGGGAAGTTTGTTGTGGGTTTTTTTTGGGGGGGGCACCTGAATTTTGTACTTAGTTAAATAGGTTAGAGTCGTTTTTAGCTCAGCTGATCAAAGGTTAGCGGAGCTATTCATGTGTGTACTGAGTGGCGTCCGTCTGTATGTGTGTATGTGTCTGTAGTCTGTAAACTGGCATGTTTCGCAACCGCACGGCCAAGGGTCATGAAAGTTGGTGGAGTGTTAGGCCCTAGGGAGGGCTCGAAACAGAACCAAAAATTTCCTACATTCTGCTCTCCAGGGGGCATATTCCATAAAATGAAAAATCCCAATTGCGGTCGGGAGAAA
This sequence comes from Notospermus geniculatus, assembly GCA_002633025.1. Taxonomy (NCBI): domain Eukaryota; kingdom Metazoa; phylum Nemertea; class Pilidiophora; order Heteronemertea; family Lineidae; genus Notospermus; species Notospermus geniculatus. The sequence continues at coordinate 65,758 of NMRB01002677.1, forward strand.
ATAAATCAAACTGTAATTGACATGTTGTGTTGCTTATTTTTTTCCTCACCTACTGTAGGGGTCAATTGTTCGAAATTTTTCCACCAGGGGGCGTAATCTGCAGAAATTAAAAACATGGGTTTTTGAATTCCCCCTCAACACCTGCTCAATGAAAGCCAGCTGTGGATTTGATGACGTCACAGTTCTTCGTGTAGATTTGTGCTTCTTCCAGGGGAAATGAGAGAACAGCCTATTCGCCGCTTGTCACATATCATGCATGTGCAGAGGGGGCCTACCGCTCATCTGTACGGTGCTAAATCTTTATTTTCATGGTTTGGACTTCACAATTTCGGCCTAGGCCAATTTAATCAGGTAGGTGCAACTTTATGCAGTTGAGAATGAGTGAATCTCATGATCTGAAACAGAAAAAGACTGAATAAGAACAAACACACTAGCCACTGCTTAGCTAGCTGGGCGTAGGGCCTAGGCCTAGACCTACCGAGCGGGTACCACCAACCAGCGCAACTGACTACACCACACCCCAGGCCTAAAGCCTAGAAGGTGTAGGCGGCTTAACTGCAGAATAGTCGGGACAGTAAAAAAGAGTCCGTCGCGTAAACACACAATCCGGAAAATGAGTAATTCGGTCCACGAAATACCGCCGTATCCGTCGGGTGATGTGTTGAACCTAAAAATGTCACATTGATCGGGTTGTCGGTTGTTGGAAAAAATGTCATCTTCATGGGGTTGTCGTTGGGTGGTTTTAAAGGGGGATTTGTCCCATTGTCAAGTGTCGTGCGTCGGGTTGTCGGAGGATCTCTCATTGATGCACGATGGTTATGTTGTCCGTCGTTTCGTCGGGTCCTCCTTGTTTTCTTTCGGTTTGCCGAAGTATCCACATGTCCGGATTACTACAGCTAGGGATGTCGGTTGGTCGATTGCCGTGGCTGTATATTATGGAACTGTTTATTATGGAATATTATATACGCCTAATATATTTCTATATTATTGTGTATTATTATGTACATTTATATTACTGTATATTATTATCTATGATTATTATGTATTATTATACGTGTATATTATTATTTATCATATATATATTATATATTATTATTATATGTTTATTATTTAATATATATTATATTATAATATATTTATTTGACGTTATATTTTTCATACAGTACCTGGTACAATTGACCTCCCTAAATCCGCGTACCTTCCCCGTACGTGACGAGGAAGGTCGGCTTCAGTTCATCGCGTATGGTATGGGTACGTCACGCGTCTCTGTTGCGTGACGTCGGATGAATGACGTTACGTCATCACTGCATGCCTTCCATGACGCTGCGCCACGTCCTCGGAAGATACGAGGACGGTACGTGCATGACACTGCATGTAGTACGCGGATGGTGCGCGGCGCGGAAGGGAGGTCAATTGTGCAAGGTACTGTATATATTGCAATATTACTCATATGCTACATATTATGTGGTAGGAAGCAATGTCTTTCACGTTAGGAAATATATTTCTCTTTCATATTCTATATATATTATCTACAGATTACATATGTCTGTGATGAAAATATGATATTGCCATCTGCCTTACTTATTTATAGAACAATATCAGCTTCTACGCTGTCGGTAACGCGCATATAGAAGTATTTACTGGGTATTACTTCACTTTCTCCCCAAAACAGTTATCCTGCACCCTTGCAGTAATACGGGATACATCACTGGACGAAAACCACTTGGTGTGTGTGGCGTGTGTGTATATTTATTACATCCAACAGTGAAGATATACATACATATATACATTGAGGTATGAGATAATAGGCTACATGTGTCATACAACTTATACGATGGACATGTAATGACATGTAACAAATCAGGCTAAGATCTTAAAGTGCCTTGGCTGGATGTCTCTGGTTCAAAGGCGCAGAATTAAAAAATTGACTCTAATGTATGATGTTGAGCATAGGAATGTGCCTGCCTATATATATGATACCTTTTTTAAATTTAGGAACCCGCCAAGGGAGGAACGCCTCCGCTATAGCAGGGACTATCGCTTACCTATGAATGTTTCACACCGTTATACCAAATCTGTTGTCCCGGATGCTATAAAGTTATGGAATGCTCACCCGGTTGAACTTAAGTCATGTCTCTCACGCAATGCTTTTAAATACAACACAAGAATTGCCATAGGTGGCCGAAAAAACTATTTAGCAACAACAAAGACTAATATTTCTCGGGATAGGGAGATCAATTTTAATAGAGCTAAATGCGACTTAGTTTTTAAGGCACATTTCTATGCTCACAATTTTACTTCAACGACAAATCCTTACTGTGATTGTGGCGATACAGCTCAGACTACTAAGCATCTTTTCTTTACTTGTCCTCTGACACAACCTTACAGAAACGTGTGTTTTACAGACCTTGGAAAGCTGCCCCTGTTTAGCACCATTTATAGCTCGCTTACACGTTCCGATGACAGGTTGGATGTTCTACTAAATGGGCATGCTTCTCTGCCCATGGAAACTAATAAAGGTATAATTAAAATAGTGTCCAGTTTTGTAACTGATGTAGTGAATTACTTTAAAATGGCAGCTAATCCTTCCCTACCTTAATTTGCAATGAATCGATACCCCACCTGTCACCGGAATGTAATCAAACCCTTTTACTGCCAATTATGAATTGTAATGTTTGTCTTTTCCTGATGAGGCTAATAATGCCATATCTGGACATAGCCTCATCTATTTTTATGTAGAAATGTGTGATTTATTAATAAACACTACTACTACTAGAATTGTGACTTACTACGTTTTTACCTTTGCAAATTCAGCATGAACTCGGGGAGGAAAAACATAGCAAATTGCATTTAGTCCTGTTGTATGACATTTTTAATTAGGAGCGTTTTCCACAACAAAACTCTTCCAAGTTGTCATTCCACATTACCCATTTTGAAAACAACAAAATGTGACATACTAGGTATTTCCATTGGACGCTAGATTTTGGAGCATAGATGATTGAACACGTTTGTTTTACATGATGGGTTTTCTTTATTTGCTATTCATTTGACTAACAGACATGTTGAACATAATGTCTTTGTCATCTGAGGAGATACAAGTGAAATAGACAAAAAAGTAGGCCGTCTTTCCACATTCCTCGTTCCATCAGTTCAGCAGTGCTTTAAACAGCCGGCATTGGTACCAACGTCTCCGGCATCGCATTTGAAACCTTGCAGAAAGATTTGACGGTTTGTGTCTTGGGATCGAACAGTTTGTTGAATTCTGCAATGGATAAAACATTAGTAACCATGTTGACGATATGATTTAGGTTGGTTTATACTCGGCATCTAATGGGGCAAGACTATAATAACTGAGTGGCTCAGAGAAACAGTCTACTAACTGAAATTTTGACCGAAATTGAGTTAGCATTTATTAAATTTGCATGTGCCATAACCTACCTAACTGATATTAGTTATGATGACTAGAGGGCAACTCTGTTGTTACACTGCACTTTGCCACCGCCTGTCGGGGCAATAGTCTACTATCTACCTATTCCGATCATGGCAGCCCCCACGGGAACTAGATGTTTGACCTCAGTAAAGAGGGTATTTTATAAAAAAGGACAGTGAACTGTGTCTGCATTTGTGCGCATTTATTAAAGAGAATCGTCCTTTGGATAAACTGGTTTACGGAATTGAAAAAAACAGGGTATTAATCACGCAGTGTCTAGGATCCTCAAAGGATGAGCCGCAAATAACAACAAAATATGTTGTACTAACAGTCATATTAAAATATGAGCAATTTCAACATACCATTGTATCCATTCTATGGGTTTTATTTTAGTTAGTTCCCCATTGACAACTGACCTTGGGTGCAACAGTCTACTAACACTTTTTGCCACAATTTCGGGCACTATACCTTTAAAAGCAATGGGAATGGGATAAGGCTTTTCCAAAAAAATTCACTCATGTTGTGACAACAGAAACTACCACAAATTTGTCTGTCCATTTCAGTGAGTTTACTGTGAATAAAAAACTTTCAACTATTTTCTCTAAATTATGAAAATGTCAGTGGACTATTGCTCTGAGCCACTCAGCTAAGGTTACACCCGTTGAAAATACCCGTTTTCCAGACCCGCGTCAAACAGGTGTGCACGAAAATCCCGACGAGAGGTCGCACCACTACATTGTAGCACGGCGACAGTTGCGCTGCATGCACCGACTCTAGGTCATTTCTGTATTGCACACATTGTCGGCGCGAAAACGACGTTACTTAATGGCTGCGCCATCTGTAGCCGCGCGAAGAACTAATGTAAACACGGGGATTTCGAAAAGCACCGTGAGCTTGCCGTGTCTGAAAAACCCGTGTTTTTAGGACACGGGTTTCTCGAAGCCCGGCAATTCATAGGTGTGACCGCAAAAAAACCGGGGATTTTATGTACACTCACTCATGGTCATAAGTTTATGGACACCAGTTTTTTTACATTTTCTCAACCAAATTTTCACCAAGTATGGAGAATTTCTTTGGCTATGGAATGGTGATAATTTTGTTATCAAGGCTGGTTATTACATAATTATTACATTATTACATAATCAAGTTATTACATAATTTGGAGAGGCATCTCTGTTTCCGACTTTTTCATTTTAATTTATTATGAAGTTTTGTTTCTTTTCTAGTCCTGTATCATGCAGTAGTCAAACCAAAGACATTCTTTGAAGAAACTTTTAAAAATCTCATTTCGTTTTTCATGATCTCAAAATATCAAAAATTCGGGATTTTGAGATTTGGGGATTTTTCATGGTTTTGAAGCGGAATCGTGTTCAATTTACAATGACACAGTGATTTCTGCAATTTCCCCTGTTTCTCCTCGACTTAAGTAAAATATCACCAATTCAAATCTAATACTGGTTTTGCAAAAGGGAAATCCCACTTCCTCAAGCAGTGAAAAATAAATTTCTTTTTTCAGGATGCCTTACAATTAATCCTAACATATGACAATGAAAAAGGAAAAATGTGAAAAATATCGAAATTGATATTTTGAGATATCATAAAAACGAAATGTGGTTTTCAAAAACTCTCTTCACAGATTGTCTTAGGTTCGACTATTGCACGATATAGACCTAAAACAGAATCGACAATTCAAAAAATGAAAAAGTCGAAAAAGATGTCTCAACATTATGGAATATCTTGATTATGTAAACAGGCTTGATAACGAAATTGTCACATTCTATAGACAACGAAATTCTCCGTACTTGATGGAAATTTGGCTGTTTCACTACACCGTTGAGAAAATGTAAAAAAACTGGTGTCCATAAACTTATGACCATGAGTGTACATGTAGTGTAACCACGTACGGCTATCATTGGGAACACATTTGGCGAAAGACATTGAGATGGAAAATAAAGACATCAATGGAGGCAAGTAGATTTATAGATTCCCTGTACATTGCTCAACGTCCCGTGTACATCGTGTCTGATGGTACATGGCCCAGTTAGATGACTGATACACGGGCCATTAAATGACTGGTCTCTTTCAATGAAGCAACCGGTATAACGTGTATTTCAGCAAAATTTCACGGAGCAGCAGAAAAAAACGCTACACCGGTATACTGCATTGCTTACCCATGGTTCCTCCTCCAATTACGAGTTTATCTCCACTCCGTCTCAACGAATGACAAAATGTAAGAAACTCCCCTGTTGGTGAATACCTGGAAAGAAGAAATATAGGCTAAATGTACATATGAAATGTCCTTCCATGCAGTCCCGGCATGCAGTAAAAATACGGGAGAATTCAACTTACCTGGACGCGAGTCCAGGTCATAAAAATTTTTTAAGTACTAAAAAAATCGTAATATAGTAGGGGGGTAGCATAACGGTAGATTGAACAGCTTAGGTATAATACAAGCTGTTCCATTTACCATTATGCTAACCCTCTATATTACGGTATTATTAGAACTTAGAAAATTTTTACGACATGGACTCACGTCGAGGTAAGTTGGATTCTCCCGTATTTGACTCACGAGACAGTTAATAAGTAGGTAGGCTAACAACGAAGTTTCTCAAATCGGACGAAACACGAAGTACGAAATACTAAATTCAACTTCATTTCCAGACCTGGAAATGAAGTTATAAAACATAGCAAAAGCTTACAAGCCAAAGTCCCAAGGCCACGCTTAGCACAAGCCAAATAATTTGCTCACAAACATTCAATTGCTTAACCTAATGACCTTTTCTTATAAAGCCAAGCAAGAGTTTCTATCTGATGAAGCTAATGCTCGCAAGACAAAGCTTCTGCTCATTCTTATAGGGAGTTGCTTGTTCTATGAAGCAAAAGCGAAACTTCTAAAATACCTCTTCAAGAAAAAGCAAATGCTAGTTTATGAATTCGGCCCAATGTACCTGCTGCCAGTGTGTCGTAGCATATGATGCAAGACCGAGAGAGTTGCATGCAAAAATGCAACTGGATTTTTGTATTTCCACCTCGTACCTACATGTACCAAGTGGAAAGATACGGTGCGTTATTAAACTGAAATGTAACCGCTAAAACACGCTCTTGCAGCAGGCGATATTTGTAGTACCAACCATCTCCTGAAACACATTGCCATGAAAGTAAAGACCAATTTCATATTTCGTATTTCGCGTTCAGATTTGCGAAATTCACTATCATGAAGAGATTCAACCTCGTCCCCAGGGGTATAGTTCGCTTTCTGACCATGGCGGTCGCGTCACTAACCCCTGGCATCAGCTTCGGTTAATAATCCAGGAATCTTGGACTAAGTATAGGTGGCAGCACGAGTCAAAATAATCAATTTGAAATACTTCTGCTTTTTAAATTCTTTACAAAAAATCATCAAACCTGGATATACATGTAGATAACCTTCTGGTTTGATCCAAAATATTTTGAAAATTTCTTTGGGTATATTCTTGGGTATATTTGACGATTTCCCGTCAACCAATCAGATGCGTTAAATCGAAAGCTGATGCCAGGGGTTAGTGAGCGAGTGGTCCGAGGTTGTCTGAGCGAACTATACCCCTGGGGACGAGGTTGGACGAGATTCATTATCATAAATTTGGAAATGCATGCCGTCAGCTTGTCTCGCTTGCCAGACGCTACGGGCTCACCCCTGCGTCTGGCTCTTTAGAGATCAACAGTCGTGAAGACCGCGTGGTGGCAGCACGGGCACGGGCACTTCAATCGCTTAGGTTCGCGGAATTTTCGCGGGAATTTTGAGTGAGAAAGCGTGGTGATTGGCTGGAGCCCAGTGGAGTGCCATCTATAGTACGTTTAAGTCATCTGGAGCTCGATGGGCGTATGTCAATCAAACCCTTAGTAACCAGACCACAATGAACTTAGGGTTTACTCTAAATGGTCCAACGCACATTGTTTTCTAACCAGCTGAACCTTGGTTTGAAATTGAACATACAACTAGACCTTCATTTGAAATTGAACACAGGCACAGGCATGGGAGTGGCTGGAAGTGTTCTGTCAGTAAAACGCATGTCAATAGCCAAACTTCATCAACAATACCAAGGTCTGCCTGACAACCGAAGGTCCGCCCATCGAGCTCCAGATGACTTAAACGTACTATAGTGGTGTTCACAGCTTTTGAGCCCAAAAGTGCCAGTGTGTAGGATACACCGGGACGTCGGATACACTGGGGCCGAGTGTAGCCGTCAGCTGAGGTCCGCCCCATGGGCCTCTTGTCGTGGTGGTCAACTTACATCATAAAAATGAAGATGTTGCCGTCAGATGCCACGCAGTCTACTTTCTTTTCACCTGATCTCATTGGTGGCGAGCCCCTCACGCGCTTATAAGTGATGCTGAATACTTCGTTCGGGGTTATGCGCATTCTTTCGTAGTTTGCCGAGGCACCCCATCTCCCCACATATGGTGAAAAATCACATGCGGCAACGACTGAAATAAAATGATAAACAAGCATCAGTCAGGTGCAGTTCAGTCGAATATCCCTATTGTAAAGGACACCTTATACACCGGTAAATGACATGTTTGGACCCCCCTCCGTTCAGGGGTCCACTTATGGCCTGTACACACAGGTCACTTCAATTTTCTGAATATGCTCAATAAAGGCCTAAATGCGGGTTTCCGGGCCTATTGAGGCTCCAATGTGTAATCCGAATTTCCCCTAAAAATAGATGAAAAATCTGATTGTGTGTACAGGCTATTATTCCACACCTAGAAATTTTTGTACTGTCAGAATTCGACACCCATTCACCCAGGACATCATGTGAAATTGACGATAGGTATTCAGCTTTTTCCACTAATTTTGTACCTTTTCTAGGTCATTTCTATTATTAGAAATTAAGTAATCCCAGGAATTCGACATTACCTATTTTTTGGGTCGACATAAAAATGACGGCAAGAAAAAAATTGAGCGCTCAGAACTACTTTTCGACACTAATTTAGTGGTGACCGGGGGGGGGGNAAGGCGCGTTTGAGCAATCGGAAACACTCGGCGATTTCCGATGACAGAAGAGGCAAACGCCGAAAGTGACGTCATCAAAACATTATGGCAGCCAAGTTCGGCGCGATGCAACATCGCATCGAAAAAAAGCAATTAAACCTATGTGTTCTGGTCAGATTACAATCAAAACGGTCCAGTCACCTACTGTTTTATATGAACATTACAAATATTTGGTATTAAAAGCAATTTTCGCTGTAGGTTTTCGAGATATTCGCAATAAAAGTGCAGCGTGTTCGCCCTATTGATATGCAAATTTTCGTTTACACTAGTCCCCATAGGAGTTGTATAGGTTGAATCCGGTCGTAGAATCATAACGATGATGTTATGTTCGGAGACCGGAGTTTTCGGTCTAGTTTGCCCCTAGTTTTTACCGGATAAAGTAAACGCTAAAGTCCATTTGATCTTGTACGTACATGTACCTAAATCGGACAAAATCCGCTGTGCGAAAGAATCAGGTGTAATGTATGAGAATGCCCCCCGTATGACAATGCCCGCTTTATTGTGTGGCGGACACTCAAATACAGAAGACATGTTGATCAGTGCCTCCCCCATTGTCACATCGCGGCTTATTCCGTCAATCTTTTGTTGGGGGGCATTGGCATACGGGGGCAGTGAAAAACATTACAGCGGCTTCAAGCGGGTTCGTCGACACACGGATTTCGTCCCAATTCAGGAAACCATGTTCCCGAAGCCGTCGTAAGGTTAACGATGTCGTTACGCTAATAATGCATTTTTCGTTGTCGTATCCAACTTTGTACATGTAGACATGTTGGAAGAAAGGTCCCTATAAAGCTGCGTTTACCAGACATCCGGAATGCGGTATAGGGACGCGGAATCCCCGGCGGAACGATATGTTGTATACGAAAATGCATTGAATTTTCCGCTTCCGCGTTCCGCAATCCGCATTCCGCGTGTCAGCTAAACGTAGCTTAACGCTGATCACAAGAAGGATTCAAAATGTTTGATATATAGGCCTATAAATTACCAGCAAAAAGGATGTTAGTCACTTACTTGGCTCCAGGAGTTCTGACCACTGTTGCTCCAGTCGTAGAAGTGAGGATCACGATCGCCACGTTGGCTTTTATTTGGTAGGAAAATATGCCTGTGTTTGGTTACATAACATCAGAACATACATGTACCAGTCTCGATAGAAATGGCCCGCATTGATTACGCGTTGGGAAGCATTCAATCAATCAAGGAGGGGAAATCTGACCACAACAGAAACTTCTTGTCAGAAAAAAACCGCATTGTGTGTGCAAATTATAGGCTGTGAATACTAGTTGACCTCGCGGGCACAACAGACAGACGAGGCAGCGACTGTTATGTAAAAGTTTTTGTCACGATGTTGATTTCAAAATTGCATGCAAAACCACCTGAGCAATCACAAACCCCTATAATCAATGGAACATTTCTAATGCCCGTTGTACACGGTCCAATTTTTTACAAGGTAATAAATTTTACTGCATTTTCGAACATGCCACCCGTAACTGGTGATTTCGACCCGGTGATTTAGGCCCCAGTTCAGTTGGTGCTAAATTACCATGCATGCCTGCCTAAGTCCCAGTGATTTCGGCTAAAACCGCTATCTTACCAAGCACAACCTTCCTGAATTTCCACCTGGCCGAACTGTACGTCATGGTACAGGCTCCTACCGGTAGGATTACTTCATTGCGGCTGCTAATTTAGGCAAGAGCTACATAATACAATTCAAAATCAATCTACGATAGGCCTGCATG
>NMRB01002677.1:76112-86910 GCA_002633025.1 Notospermus geniculatus
GGAAAATCGGCGAGGTTGCTGCTGATTCTCAACGGTGACCATGGCAAAGACGATACTGACATCAGCCCGTAGGCCTATTTTAGAATAGTCCTCAATGTAAAGAAGTTCCTCAAGGCCATTGTTCACGGGAGAAAAATAGCCATGAGGAACTTTCGTTGAGGAACATTCTAAAATACGGGCAACAGACTTTCTGCGGGGATGCCAGTTTCCTCCTGCTGGAGATGATGTATTCCCCTGATTACCCGAGGCTGAAGAACTGAATATCACACTATGCTTACCTTGGGCCGAGGCAAATACCGCCAACAAAACTAGGCTAATGATATTCTTCATCTTGGAAACTTGGGAAGATGCGATATGATCCTGAAAAGCGACAAGATATAGATCAGCCTACCATGTAGGTTTTCGACAGGACATTTTTCTGGACCCGCTACCCGCTGCCCACTACGTTACCCGCACTCTACTGTACAGAATATGCCAGCCTCAACGTATGACCAATAGATGGCGTTAACTGTTCGATTCGAGAAACCCCCGCTACCACGAAACTCGGTGCGGTATGGGTGTTCCCCAACGCTGCCGAGTCGTCATTCAGCCCGGCCGGGGTCACTCGGCCGTTTTTAAAAACACCCCACCGCACGAGTTACGCCGTCCATGTGTGCCCAGCTCAAGGCGCTATTCATTGGCGCACGGGTGCGGGCCGTTTTCAGTCCGTTCGCCCCTAGTTTTTACCGGATAAAGAAAACGCTAAAGTCCATTTGATCTTGTACGTACATGTACCTAAATCGGACAAAATCCGCTGTGCGAAAGAATCGGGTGTAATGTATGAGAATGCCCCCCGTATGACAATGCCCGCTTTATTGTGTGGCGGACACTCAAATACAGAAGACATGTTGATCAGTGCCTCCCCCATTGTCACATTGCGGCTTATTCCGTCAATCTTTTGTTGGGGGGCATTGGCATACGGGGGCAGTGAAAAACATTACACCGGCTTCAAGCGGGTTCGTCGACACTGTATGGTATCACCTGGTATCGCGATGACTGACTTAGGAACACGTGTGTCTCCACCGTCCGGTGGCACCCACCCCCGGGCAGCTTAGACACTACGCTGTATTGAGGCATGCGTTACTGTAATATACACTACATATTGTTGTAATAAATAGGTCACGGCAACACGGCGTGGGAGCAAGCATGGCTAGCCGATGACAATTTCACAGAGATTTTGTGTTCTTTGTTTTTCTGTTGAGACGAACCATCAGAAGGCCCGCTCGTACCCATTGTGCAGCCAAGGGTACGTAGCAGACACACGGATTTTGTCCCAATTCAGGAAACCATGTTCCCGAAGCCGTCGTAAGGTTGACGATGTCGTTACGCTAATAATGCATTTTTCGTTGTCGTATCCAACTTTGTAGACATGTTGGAAGAAAGGTCCCTATAAATCTGCGTTTACCAGACATCCGGAATGCGGTATAGGGACGCGGAATCCCCGGCGGAACGATATGTTGTATACGAAAATGCATTGAATTTTCCGCTTCCGCGTTCCGCAATCCGCATTCCGCGTGTCAGCTAAACGTAGCTTAACGCTGATCACAAGAAGGATTCAAAATGTTTGATATATAGGCCTATAAATTACCAACAAAAAGGATGTTAGTCACTTACTTGGCTCCAGCAGTTCTGACCACTGTTGCTCCAGTCGTAGACGTGAGAATCACGATGGCTTTTATTTGGTAGGAAAATATGCCTGTGTTTGGTTACATAACATCAGAACATACCAGTCTCGATAGAAATGGCCCGCATTGATTACGCGTTGGGAAGCATTCAATCAATCAAGGAGGTGAAATCTGACCACAACAGAAACCTCTTGTCAGAAAAAAAAAACGCATTGTGTGTGCAAATTATAGGCTGTGAATACCAGTTGACCTCGCGGGCACAACAGACAGACGAGGCGGCGACTGTTATGTAAAAGTTTTTGTCACGATGTTGATTTCAAAATTGCATGCAAGACCACCTGAGCAATCACAAACCCCTACAATCAATGGAACATTTCTAAAGACTGGTATGTTCTGATGTTGTTATGTAACCAAACACAGGCACATTTTTCTACCAAATAAAAGCCAACGTGGCGATCATGATCCTCACTTCTACTACTGGAGCGACAGTGGTCAAAACTGCGAACAGCCATTCTGTGCTTTTATCTTCATAGTCTGGAACCAAGTAAGTGACTAACATACTTCATACTCGTAATTTATGTATCCTTCTTCTGATCTGCGCTATAGGGACATTTCTTCCTACATGTCCTACATCTGATACAACAACGCAAAAGACAATTTGATCGATTATTCTAGGGACCTGAATCGGGACAAAACCCGTGTCAACGAACTCGCTTGAAGCGAGGTTCATTGGCACACGGTTTTTGTCCGATTCGAGTCCGTAAAATATCGAGCAAACGAACCCCGCTTAAAGCCTAGCGCACATTTGCGTCAAAACTCAATGCGTTAGGTGTGTTTTAAAAGTCGACTGACCCAACGCTGCCGACTCGTCGTCATTCAGTCAGTTCATTCGTCAGACAGTCGATTTGAACACTCACACTCACATTTTTGTTCGAACACTCGTGGAGAAAGTCACGTGAAAGTGGCATGCTTCCATGTGAAATAACCTGATTTGATGATCGCGACTCGGACCACAACACCTTGTTTTTCGTCATCTAACTTTTGCTAAGAACTTTCTCAACGAATGTTCGAACAAAAATGTGAATCGACGGCTACGGTAGCTCTCGTGATTTGTATGGCTTTATCACAAATCACAAATTTAGTCCCTTTTTTTACCCAACAAGTCGCACGGCAGATTCCCAGCGGGGATTCCCCGAATTGGACAGTTAACGTCATCTATTGGTCATACGTTGAGGCTGGCATAAACTGTACAGTTTCAGTGCGCGGGTAAGGGTAGGACACACCTGACGCGATTCGCATGCGATAGGGCAACGCATGCGTCAAAACCTTGTTTGCGGGCAGTGCGGCGGAAAATAACAAAGGCGTTGTCGCATGCGTCAACGAATCGCGTTAGGTGTGTCCCTACCCTAACGTAGTATACAGCGGGTAGTGGGTCCAGAAAAATGTACAGATTTTGGACATGCAGGACAACTAACATGTATATCATTGTGCTTTTCAGGATCGTATCGCATTTTCCTACGTTTCCAAGATGAAGAATATCATTAGCCTGGTTTTGTTGGCGGTATTTGCCTCGGCCCAAGATAAGCATAGTGTGATATTCAGTTCTTCAGCCTCGGGCAATCAGGTGATCAATCTCCAGCAGGAGGAAACTGACATGCCCGGAGGAAAGCATCAGAATCGCCTTTGCCATATGATGAATGAATCCCCCCCGGAACCTCAACGGAGTGGGGTGTCTGATAAATATGATCGCTTGAGGGGGGAAGGGGTGTGTACTCCCTGGGACCTCCGTTTTTAATAACGGACACTTCTGCCATGCAGGACGCCATTCTGCATCTGTCCTGAATTACAATGAGGATATCAAACTGAACTGCACCCTGGGCCCGGTTGCACCAAACTTAACGTAAAATATGGAATAGGCTCCGTTCGAAAGTCGGCCATTTCGGCGCCGAGGGTAAAAAAAATGTAAATGCATGAAGTTTTGCCAGAATTTGCAAAAGTAACTGTCAGAAACGCTTGAAATTGGGCAGACATGTTATGACGGTTTGAAGTGTCTGTTAATCCACCTATTGTTTCGATGTAGGAAATCGCCAATTTCTCGAAAAATTTATCGATGACGCCCATTTCTTTCTCAGTTCTCAATGCTTTGGCAATCGCCACATTTCTGCCAAATTTCAAGCGTTTCTGACAGTTACTTCTGCAATTTCTGGCAAAACTTAATGCATTTTCCCATTTGTTTTGTCCCTCTGCGCCGAAATGGCCGACTTTCGAAAGGGGCCTATTTGGGACAGTAACAGGCAGGAACGTTAGGATCGACAGTGGCGGATCCAGGAGTTGTCGAACGGGGGGGGGGGCGTGGAATGGGCAAACCCCATTCCCGGAGCCCCAAAGGTGCGAAGCGCCGAAAATTTTTGGGTAAAAGTGCCGGAAACGCGATTTCCTGGCACCTGGGCAGGCCAAATTGAACTTTTTTTACTGAAAATCAGGGGTCTGATTATATGCCTACCAAAATTTTTGCTCCTCGGCGGCTGAANGCATAATCAAACGTTCATTTCGATAATAATCAACAATACAAAACTGGAGAAAATGATAAATATAACCATTTTCAAGTAGAAATCGGCTTTCAAATTACGCTGATTTGCGCTGAGTGAACCACGTGCTTTTGTTTACATGACCTTGACCTTAGCGGAACATCACGTGACCGGTTGTCCGATCCTCCTTGGGCTGTACGTATGGTTTCGATCAAATTAAACTTGCATTTTCAGATAGATTGATAGTTGTATTATCTTTTCATCTATATATAGTGGTTCGTAAAGTATTTTAGATTGCATTAAATAAACTTCGTCCTGCAATTATAATTTTGCTGAGAGATTTGAAGGTGTTTTCAATTGCTGCGAAATTCATCGTCTCTAGGCCTAAAGCCGGCCGCACACGAGTGCAATTTTGTCTCCGACTTTGCCTCCATAGGAGTTTTCTGTCTCAGCATCCTGCCACCGCACACGGTGCGTCAGCCGCCGCACACGATTGCAAATTTGCCTCCTGTACATGCGGCGTAACGTCATTTCAAACGTGTTTGATCTCCGTTGGTGGCAAAAAATCCGTCTCCGCCTCTGCCTCCGACCACCGCACACGATGACATTTGCACGTAGGAGGCAAAAATCTCCATAGCTGGAGGCAAAATTGCACTCGTGTGCGGCAGGTATTAACCCTATGCTTGCGTTTTATTACCAATCCAAAGCCTTGATTTGCCCTGACCCAAAAAATTAACTACCCTAGTGCTAGGCCTATAGCAAGGCCTAGGCTATAGGCCTAGGCCTAGCTAGGCTAGGCCTCGATGGCCTCCCAGCAGTAGGCCTAGGCATAGCTAGGCCTACCAAGATGAAGTTACCATAGGTCTCCAAGATGAAGTTACCATAGGCCTACCGCCTAAGTAGGCCTAGGCCAATTCAATTCTTCTTCTTGTTCGTAGCCTAGGCATAGGGTGGCCTAAGGCCTAACTACTAATTCATTTTTGTTTCATGTTTCTGTCTAGGGTACCGGTAGGCCTAGGCTATGCCTGGCTGCCTAGTTTGGGTTTGGTAATGATTTTACTTGCATTGCAATTTTGCAGATCACCATTCTCATACGGAGGGAGACGCTCGATCGATCGCTCCGCCGAAAGTAAATTTGATACGCGCCTAACGTATCCGTGTCCGTATCATCGATACGTCATTTTCATACGGATACGTCATACGTCATGGCGTTGCCGAAAGTCTCTAGAACAATGCTTTCGAGCGTTTCCGCGCACGGAATCGCTCCAATGGAAAGCAGGCCTAAAGGCCTGAACCCACTGTCGCGTTTTGCCGCCGCGGTTTCGTCACTGCCCGACAAATTCTTTGTTATATTCTCGGTCCGCTGCCTTTTAACACAGCATTTTCTGCCGCTACGTTTTCCCGCTGCGTGAAAACGCGTCAGTGGGTTCAGGCCTTTAGGCCTGCTTTTCATTGGCGCGTTTCATTGGCTCGAAATCATTGTTTTTTCCGCGTCGTGACCAACGAAGTGGAAAAAACAATGCTTTCGAGCGTTTCCGCGCACGGAAACGCGCCAATGGAAAGCAGGCTGAAGACCAATATTAACATTTCAAAGTTTAATATACACCGTATTTTTCGTTCCCATTCCGTTGGTACATGTATCAAGTGGAAGTTCAAAAATTCAAGATGAACCACAACTCTGCTTCTTGCATGCTAGCACTGACAGCAGGGACAATGGCTGGTATTCATAAAAGTTAGCAAATGCTTTTACTTAATTTGCACAGCGAGGTCCAATGTAAATGTACTACAAAACTTGAAGGAAAAGCATTTGCTAGCTTTTATGAATATCGGCCATTAATTTGTGGTACCATCTCTAGAAATATGTACATTAGATACTGGAAATGAAGTTGAATTTGGAATTTCGTACTTCGTGTTTCGTCAGATTCGCGACACCTCGCTATTAGGGAGTTTTCGCAAATCTGACGAAAAACGAAGTACGAAATACGAAATTGGACGTCATATCCATGACGTAATGTATTTCAGGAAATGGTTGGTACCACAAATATCGCCTGCTGCAAGAGCATCTTTTAGCGTATGACATTAGAACGACAGAGGTACGGTGTATATTAAACTTTGAAAATTATCTTTCGTTTCCACTTCGTTGATACGAATTGGAAAATTCAAGATGCGCCATAACTCTTTCGATCTTACATGACATGCTAAAAGATGCACTGGCAGGAGGGACATTTGTGGTACCAACCATTTCCCGAAATACATTACGTCATGGATATGACGTCCAATTTCGTATTTCGTACTTCGTTTTTCGTCAGATTTGCGAAAACTCCCTATTAACCTACCTACTTGCTTTCTTGACGTAAATGTCTCGGAGTCAAAATTTTTACTGCATGGAAGGACGTTTCATATATTGACCATGTTTCTTCTTTCCAGGGATTTACTAGGCGGGAATTTTTTAACATTTTGTTATCTGTTGAGACTGAGTAGAGACAACCTCGCACTTGTAGAAGGAATTCCGGGTAAGCAATACAGCATTTGAAAGTCAATACAGGTTGCGCAGAATGAATTGCAGTCCGCTGTAGACATCCTTGATAAAAAACGATTTGATTAGACGCGCGGGTCTTTCACTCGACCTGTGGTGTGTCCAATTAACGATAGATGGCGCGCGCTGGCGTTCGGTATCGTGATAGCAACGGGAATAAAAGTGGAATAAAATGGGATTTTGTTTGCAATATTTCAAGAAAAAAATTCTACCCTGCAACAAATTTGATTACAAGCCATTTCGTTTCAACAGTGCCTGATCAGCCATGAGGAACCCTATTCAGGCGCCAGTGGTACCAATTGGAAGCTAAGATCCACAGGATTAATACGGTCTATGTATATTTGTCATATCCATCCTAGATTTTATAGATATTGGAGAAAATACCAACTGTTGCGTTTTTTTTATACACCCCGTAGATAATCTTGCTCCATTAGGCTTCCTGTACATAGAAGTATACGGTATTCGGTATTTGGTGCACGTTTCGTAATGCACGCGTATACTAGAAAACGAACAAGCTTATTTCAAAGAGCAGGTTACATCGCCCTATACGAGGAACGGTGCACGCTATTCGCGTATACAAGGAATCGCGCTTGCACGATTTTTCCTCTGCGTATACTGACCGTGGTCGGTAGAAAAGACATAGATTGGTCAGTTTATTCATTTCTAAATAATTATTTTCGTTGATTTTCAGCATAAATATATTCCCGGCAATCAAAATCAAAGTAAATATTGGTATTCGCTAGTATAAGATTGTGAAACAAAGTTCAGGTTCGATAATTCATGAATTCAGCAAAGCAAATATTTTACAGAGTATCCCCAAAATGCTAAGGGTCGTATTTTAGAACGTTCCTTAACGTTAAGGTCGACCTTAAGTCCATTGTACAACCATCGAGAACAATAGATTTAAGGTGGACCTTAATGTTATGGAACGTTCTAAAATACGGGCCTATCTCTTTCTCGGTCACTCGGGGATGGGTCCTGACACATCCTCTACATGACTTAGTACTTTCCGACAATGCAAAGCGAACGACCAAATTGCCGAGTTCAGCCCAGCGTATATCCTAATATAAATCGTCGTGTCCGTATACCGTATACCGTATAGAGTACACCGAATACCGTATACTTCTATGTACAGGAAGCCTAATGAAATAACCTTGCTCGATTCAAACTATACGCGTGCCCCACGAAACGTGCCTAGAATACCGAATAGCGTATAGCTCTATGTAATCGGGGCCTTAGGCGTCCTGTACATAGAAGTATACGGTATACGAAAACGCCTGTTAACAATGGCTTCACGGTCGTGAATCCTCTAAAAGCCTTTGTTAACCGGCTTTTTCGTATACCGTATACCTCTATGTAACGGATGCCGTAGGCTTACTTTACATAGAAGTATACGGTGTACGAAATCGCTGGTTAACAATGGCTTCACGGTCGTGAATCCTCGGAAAGTCTTTGTTAACCGGTGTATTCATATACCGTATACTTGTATGTAGAGGAAGCCTCAGATGCCGAGTATAAACCTCGTATCGTCAAATATGGTTGTATTATGTTTGTCAACGTTTTATCCATTGCAGAATTCAACAAACCGTTCGATCCCAAGAAAGAAAGAGTTAAATCTTTCTGCAAGGGTTCAAGTGCAATGATGCCGTTAAAGACGTTGGTACCAATGCCGGCTGTTTAAAGCACTGCTGGACTGATATGGAACGAGGAAACTGGAAAGACGCCATACCTTTTGTGTCTGTTTCACTTGCATCTCCTCAGATGACACATGACATTATAATGTACAATGTCAGTAAGTCAAATGAATAGCAAATAAAGTAAACTCCATCATGTAAAACAGGCGTGTTCCATCATCTATTCTAAAATACCTTGGTGTCTCGTGCGTATGTTTCAAATGGATAATGCATTAGCCTCATTCTGAATTCAACGCGTCTGGGTGACACAAAATGGCGTCTGGCGTCCAACATTTCTCGCTTCGAGCATTCAGCGAGGTAGTGTAGCAAATGTCGGCCAGATGGATACTCAGTGACCTATCCTAAGGACGTTTTGTACCATCAGCTAAATATCCTGCGGATAGTCAGTTGAAGAAAGCACCCTGCGATCTCATTTCGACTCCTGCAGCTTGCTGTTAGCGCTGCACAGATGTACACGATATAGGCACGATATACAGGTTTGTACATACAGTGCGTGATTCTTTGACGGAGCGTCGTTCCTGATCTAATAAGCCTACTTGCAATCGAATTGCACTAAACCTAAATATGAATGTTTAGTTTGAGGTATTTTAGAATAGCAATTAAACCCTCGGCGTCGGATCTTGGCTGCGACACCAAACCCGCTCGGGTGGAGCAAAAATTCCGTCCAAACCCTCTGCGAAGCGCACTCGGGTTTGGACTACACTTTAGCTCCACCCNTCAAGAAGCCAAGTAGAAGTAATAAAGACGAAGTCGACTATTGTTTTGGAACCACGTGTTGGGTCGCAGTTATTTCTTCTTGGAACCTTACAGTACACTCTTAGTTGGATTCGTCGTGGATGGAAAACGTGAACGGCGTTACACCGACAAGGGTCGTGAATACAACTTAGACATTCAACGCAAAAATCGGAAGCATGCAATTGGTGCTATGGGAGAATGTGTGGCGGAGTTAGAACTGTTAATGAAAACAGGTGCAGAAGAGAGCAAGGTGAGGAATGTTTACCACAAGTGGCTAGCAGGGTACGAACAATTTCTCAATGCAAATGAGGAATGCAAGCGTCTAATAGTAGACCCAGAGCTCAGGCGAGATGATCAGTTCACGGCACAGGAGTGGGACTGCAGCGCCAAGGCGTTCAAGGCGACTGTGGAGAGTTGGTTCTTGGCCAATCCTGTGGAACCGGTCTGCCCTGAGCCGGACAGGCTTTCAAGGTTGAGTGATTGTCAGGGCAGTCGTCATAGTCATGGCAGTCGTAGTGTTAGGAGCAGTCGAAGTGGTGGAAGTGGTAGTTCCAGTCTATCGTTAGCAAGGCTGCGAGAACAACAGAAGAAAGTGGAACTCCTGGCAAGGGCAGATGCGCTAGCCAAGACCAAGTACATTGAAGAACAGAAGCTCAGATTGAGGCTTAAGGAGGAGGAATTACGGATCCAGACGGAGTTGGCGGTGACGGAGGCACGCTTTAAGGTCCTGGATGATGTTGTTGAGGACGGCGATGACTACCCCCGGCATTTGAGGTCTTGAGATGAGACCAAGGACATAGAGACAAGGAATGATGATTACCCCGGGCATGTGACATTTGGAGATGAGACAAGGGACTTAGAGACAATAAACAATTTTGTAACTCAGAATGTTAGTGAGCCTAGTGCTACAGATGTACCTTTAGATGATGGCTGTGTCAAGCGTGAGGTTTTAGTTGAACCGAGGGTTGAAGTTTGTGATGAGGGTAATGGTCAGGTCAGCTCTAGAATGGCTGGCCCAGCTTGTGATATGGCTGGCCCAGGTGGTAATATGGCTGGCCCAGGTTGTGATATGGCTGGCCTAGGTTGTAATATGACTGGCCCAGGTTGTGATATAACCTTAAGTAGGCCCACTGGAGACACTAATGTAGGCCCACCTAGTTTCGCTCTCAATACAGATGCTAATGCTCCTGATCTTGGATATCACACTATGAATGGTGGTAGGCCTCTTGACATTGGATTTTCTGGGCGTCGCAGTCAGGATGAAGGGTTGTTGGCAGTTACCAGGGAATTGAAGAAACCGGTGGTAGAGATAAGCCAGTTTAGTGGCAAGCCTTTAGATTATCTGCGATTCATGCGCCAATTTGAGAGCAGGGTTTGTGCGAATACTGATTCATGTGTAGAGAGGTTCAATTATCTGCTTCAGTTTACCGAGGGGGACGCACATGAGGTGGTCAAGGGGTACTCACACTTAGAGTCTCAGCTCGGGTATACAGCAGCACTAGAGGAGCTCAAAGATAGGTACGGTGACCCAGATGTGGTGGCTCAGGCGTATGTTAAGAAGGCGCTCAGTTGGGAGGTGATCAAACCCGACAACGTCAAGGGTCTAGATGATTTTGGCATCTTTCTGCGGGAATGCCAGTT
>NMRB01002678.1:0-30342 GCA_002633025.1 Notospermus geniculatus
GGTTAGGGTTAGCAACAGTTCCTACATTCCCCCCCCCAGCCCCCCCCCCGGGAGAGGGGGTCGCGCGGGGGTAGGGTTAGGGTTAGGGTTAGGAATAGGGTATGGTTAGGGTTAGGAATAGCATTATTACATATATAGGCATATTTACTGCTTGTAGGGATAATACACCAAAAGTTTCCAGGGTCGACCAGCTGGCCCGCTGGCTCAGGAGGTAGAGCGTTGGGCTGTGAATCCGGGGACCCGGGTTCGAGCCTTGCTGGAGACTATCGACTTTTTCCCGCCTTTTTTATCTTCCCCTGATTTTGCTGAAATTTCTAAGTCCGGTGGAGGAATGTCTCCCCGGCGTTCAAACTGTGCTTGCCGGCGACAGCCATCTTGGATGTTTACGTAAATGGAATGCTGGGTAATTCGATCCTCCCACAATTCGCTGCGCGTTAGAAACAAAAGAGCAACCGGTTGCCAGGGAGATACGCCTAGGAACAGATGGCGGGAAACGAGGAAGAATGCGGGTGAACTTTCCCATGCTGGTATTTTTTGCGGTTTTCCTGACAATATGGGGTAATTATGGGAATATCTTTATCCATCAGCTGAATTATTAGGCCTAGCTAAATGCAGGGCAGTAGGGTTGTCTGGCGTTTGAGCAACAGGCTAAGCAAGGCAAGAAATTAGAGGCGCACCGAATGCGCTCTGTCTCTGNGGGTCTGTGGCGTACGTGGGCCTGGCGCAAGCATACAGGCCTAGGCCCAGGCCTATACTGGGGCTCCTCCTCCAGAAAAGAATAATTCAGTTTCGAAAATTGAGATGCGATCTCCTGCAACTAGGCCTAAGGGTCGATTTTAATAGACGTTTGTTAAGTTAACCATTGGTTTCACCAAAAATAGATAGGGGGCCTACCCGGTAAGCGTGCGAAAAATGTAAAACTAAATTTTTCACCAAAAAGCCCCGTTTTCTAAGCTCTGTAGGCCTATAGCGCTTACTATCCATCCAACAGGGCTTTTTGGTGAAAATGTAGCTTTTCGCATGCCTAATTATTTTTGGTGGAACCAATGGGCAATATTCAAAGACTAGCCTAGCAAATGCTTTTACTTGAATTTTGGGAGCAACTTTACAATACCTCCCCATTAGGCCGACGAACGATATCAATCCGCGTGCACTTCTTTATGTTAATGCACATTAACATATGAAACGATGATTGAGTGATAGGTGGGCAGATTGAAAGGTGGACAGGTAGGTTGACTGGTCGACAGGTTGACTGGTCGACAGGTTGACTGGTCGACAGGTTGACTGGTCGACAGGTTGACTGGTCGACATGTTGACTGCTCAATAGGTGGGCAGGTTGAAAGGTGGACAGGTTGACTGGTTGACAGGTTGACAGGTCGACTGGTCGACAGGTTGACTGCTGGATAGGTAGGCAGGCTGAAAGGTGGACAGGTTGACTGGTCGACAGGTTGAGAGGTCGATACTAGGTTTAGGCCTATAGGTCAACAGGTTGATTAAGCAACTGAACAGTGAAGATGCATGTTAATTCCGTTTCACTTCTTTATTTAATCTTATGACGATGAAGTACATAGGCCTACTGCATGTAGTATCGTGTTAAAAGACAATAAGGGAACCTGGACTTTTAAGTACGATATCTGGCTTGAGGAACGGCAAAACGACAGAGATGTGGATTCAAATCACGAACTTGAATAAGAACTCATTAACTGAAGAGGAGCGAGGCGCATTCACTTCATTCCAGATAGGCGAAAATCAGGACTTGTATAGTGTCCTGTATTGTCCAAGTTGTGCTTTGTTTAAAACTGCAATAATGTTACATAAAATCTTGACGTCATTTTCCGACTTGTTCATTTTTCTACTGTAATACTTTACATGCGCAGTCAACCTGTCGACCAGTCGACCTGTCAACCTGTCAACCAGTCAACCTGTCGACATGTCGACCAGTCGACCGAATGCCATTGAAGTAAAGTACGTATTTACAGTCGACAGGTCGACACCCTGACGCCATTATGAGTGACGACGTAGTGATTTTATAACTGTCGACCTGTGAACCGAATGCCATTGAAAGTACGCTGACGGAAAAACCCGAAATCAAGGAAGGGTTTTGCCGAAAATTCCCGAGTGACAACCGAATCACACCAAATAAATCACCCCGTAAGGAACTATATTTAATGGTGAGGTATTGTAAAGTCATGCACTAGGCTAAGCCATGCTGTACTGTACAGCATGGCTTAGCCTAGTGTACAAATTTGAAGTAAAAGCATTTGCTTGTCTTTATTCATGACCCAATGGTTTGCTTAGCAAACGTCTATTAAATCGGCCCTATGAGCCATGCATTCCTCATTCTCAATTTATAGAATGACACATTGACAGAATAAGACACAAATGCTACGAATCGTAGATTCCTGTGCTTTTTCCAAAATTTATCGTAGGCCTACTGCACTTTGAATTTTTTTTGTCACATCCGACCCATTTTAAACCTATTTCAGGCATGTCAGGTGGAATATGCGCGAGGAGCATCTTAGACCCCGTCGATACGCCGGCAGTACATGGTAAGTAGGCACTGCCTGAAAGCTCCGCCACTTTTCAGTGCGATTTTTTCGAGGGACGTTTTAAATAACAGCGCTTAAAGGAGTTCGACGTCCAAGTTGTAAACAAACCAGTTTGTTTACAATTGTAAACAAACCAGTTTGTTTACAAACCAGTTTGTTTACAAACAGTTTGTTTACAAACCAGTTTGTTTACAAACAGTGGCCAGCAAACTAGTTTTATTCCTTCGTGAAGGTGGCAGCACCAGTAGCGCCCCTAGTCTCGCGCAGCCAGCCGTTTCGTTCCGCAGTCCTGCTACACAAACGTCTGGCCCAGAACGCCGTTATTCTTGTGATACAGTGCATTGTGGGTAATGCTGTAGCAGGTCACGTGACATAAGATGGCTGCTTCCATTGATGGATAAAATTTCACCTCACAACCTTCCAAAATGTCTGAATCTGGCAATGAATCGATCGGTGAAGTGATCTGAGACAGCTTACTGGACAGCATCAACTTATTGGAGTTGAATATCAGGCTGAAAACTAAGCAGGAATTCTGTATCCGTATGGTAGACGAGGTCGAGAAATCCCAACTGACATTATGTGGTCGTCGCCATGATGAGGTCACATGATCACTTCTCTTGCCCAATCAGCAGCCGGATTGTGATTTTCGAATGGGAGGAATCGGCGGATGGGAATGAATGACTAGCTCTGTCCCTGATTAGCCAATCAGCATCCAGACCAGAATCTTGGTCTGCTCGTAACAGAAAAAGTGGCGTTATGACCCAGACGCTTGTTCGATCCCCAGATTCAAACAGCGGCTGGGTGGCCGAGACTATAGCGCCCCGTGATCGTTAGACTGGTGCCAGGTCCAATGCAACTCACTCACGATATTCACGTCAGTATCACCGACAATAGGTGGCAGCACCGCAGGCGTCGCGTGGATGGAGAACTCAGTGAGTGAGTGTTTACAACTTGGACGTCCAGCTCCTTTAAGGCAAAATAGCCTCTTTAATAAATTTGTTAATAAGCAAGAAGTCAATCTCCAGAATTCACAAATTTTCGACCCCAACCGGGGTCTTTTTCAAGTGGAACTTTATAATCTGAAACTCTAGGAAATACTGAGCTGTCTCAGCTCAGTATTTAATAAATTTGTGTAATATTATTTTAATTTCATGTAATTCCGTCAGATCATGTACAACTTGAGGCAAAGACAGCGTTTTCTACGAGCACAGCTGATTGGCGGACAATCGATGATGTCAGAAATAAGCGTGCCGCGAAGAAGGTTTCAGTGGTTCCAACCAATGCTGATGACGTCAGAGCGCAAAAACTGAAGGCAAGTAGATTTTTCTTACTCCTGCTAATAGTGGAAATAACAAAATTGCCCCATTTGCCAGGCGCAGATTTAGGGGGGGGACGCACGCGGCGCACGCCCCCCCCCCTTAAATCTGGTTTAAATGTATCACCGAAGGATTATCCAAAACGCTGTGAAACAAGATGACATTGTAAATGTCGTATGGTTCCCGATTATGTACTTTCACATGAACGGTACATTGACAGAGATGAAGATACATTGATAGAGATCAGGATACATTGATAGAGATCAGATGCATTGATAGAGATCAGGATACATTGATAGAGATCAGGATACAGTGACAGAGATCTGGATACATTGACTGATGGACAACGAAGCTGAATCCCACAGAACTTGATCTCATGCCAATAACTCATCTCATTGTTGACCTTGACCTTGACATCTGATCATCAACGTCATTGCATAATCAAAATGGGCAGCCTCAATAACCTAAGTATGGGTGATATCATGTCTCTATCTGTATCATGGGCATAGATATTTCAAATTTTCAAGTTTGACCTTGACCTTGACCTTTGATCGTTAAGGTCATTGCATAATCGGAATGGGCATCCTCAATAACCTAAGTATGGGTGATATCATGCCACTACCTCTACGACAGGAAGAGATACTTCAAAGTATCAAGTTTGACCTTGACCTTGACCTCTGATCATCAAGGTCATTGCATAATCGAAGTGGGCATCCTCAATAACCAAAGTATGGGTGATATCATGCCTCTATCTCTAACACAGGCAGAGATATTTCAAATTATCAAGTTTGATATATCAAATCTCATGATATCTCAATCACCCGGACACTGGAGGCTGAGAATTTCAACATAGTCCAGTCCTTGGATAAGTAGGCATGAACTAAGACTTGTTTCATGTTGCTCAGTTGACAATATGGCAAGTTATCTCAAAATATCAAATTTGTGATATCGATATCACCATGACCCCTACATCTCAGATCAAAAGTAATCAGTCCATTCGATTCCTAGGGTATGAAAACCTAAGGGTACAACCTATTTCCATTGCACTAGGTGTTAAAGGAGCCGAGTTATGGCATCAGATAAAAGCGTGACGGAAAAAATATCAAGTCTGATATGTTGATTACATCATGATGGAGGCATCTGATGTTGAAAATGATTAGCTCATTGGATTGCCCAGGTTGACAAACCTAGGGGTAGGATGTGTTACCAGAGCTGTAGCTGCTGAAGGAGATAAGATATGGAGGCGTGACAGACTGGACACACAGACAGACACACGCACACATACACACACACACACACACACACACACAGACACCATGACCAAAAACAATATGGTTCCCGATCTTAGTGATCGGGAACCATAAAAATCCCGGCGCGGCAAACCGCAGCGGTAACCCGGACTAGTGGATGCAGGCCTTTTTTTATATAAAGAGTTCAGACCAAAACCGCGCAGAAAAACCGCCGGCGGGAAATCGCTGCGATCGCCGCAAGAGTGGCTCACTGGCAGATTTTTTCTGCGATTCCCGCGCGATTTATCAAATTTATATTCTCCCCATACATCTCATGAGAAGCACGTGTGTTGGCAGCCTCTATAACTTGTCTTATAAGAAAACAGCTCCCTAACCAAGTAATGGTGTTCGCCGTAAACCTTCCGATCCTTCAGTAAGTTTTGGACCCAAAGTTGCGCCTGTTTCGGTGATTTTTTCCCTTTGACTGGTATTTCGGTGTTTTTTCCCTCTGACAGGCATGGAATGTAAGAATTTTTGTGAATTCGTCTTCTGACTCGGCCATGTGTATGCCGTTTGCATATATGATGAGATACCAAGTACGGAGGGCTTCCCGCCGTTTTCAGTTCAAAATCGCACGCAAACCGCGGCGGTTATCGCATTGGTCTGTACCCATGCGCTTTTTCGCGATAACCGCCGCGGTTCCCGTCGCGATTCCTCGCGCGGTTTTGGTGTGAACGGCCCTTGGTGTGAGTGAAACTAGCCGATACGCACAGCCGTCAACAGCTACATGTAGGCCTACGTTGGATCGATTTTTTTCCACCCGCGCCCGCAAACGTCTCGTGGAAACGCAGCCTTCATGGACCATGATGCGTAATATGATTGGGCCAATATGATTATGATTATGATTAAATTCTAGGCCGGGTTTATTTGGCAAGCATGCTTGCCGAGCAGTTCCTTTTTTCGTCCTTATTTAGCAAGCATGCTTGCCATCTAATGCTGAAAAATGTCCCTATTTGGCAAGCATGTCACGCCCCCTAATGAATGTTAATCAGGGCATGTGCTTGCCATATTATTCAGCACGTTTGGCTATTGGGCAAGCAAATACGTCAGTTGTTTGTTATAAATTCCTTGTTTGTTATAACCTTGGAGGAACCTGATGTATCCTATCCAGATGTACAAGCAAGGGCCAAGGGAGATCGGGGGGGGGGGGCACAGTTACACAGAGTAAAAAACCTCATGTCCATGTTGTACTTTTTGGACGGAAAATTTGAGAGGCACGGCGCTGATTTTTGGCACGGGCGGGAGCGATAGTATTTTTTTATCTTGAACTTACTTAACGGAACCCAAACAACAATATTCATGTCAATGGCACCCTCACCTAGTTACTGAGCATTGACTACTCTGGCCAGTGAGACCACCATCCGGCAGTCGTTTGTTGGCACCTTCCACTGTTCGGATCTACTTTTGTACGAAAACACAAAACGTTTCTTCTTGATATGCCTTTTCGGAGAAAAATGAAAAAAAACAAGAAAACAAAAAAAATGAAGAAAATGAAGAAAAAAAGAAAAAACCATGCGTGTGATCACGCAAGTTTCGTACCCGCGACATTGTGGTTGCTGGCCCATCACTCTTTGCACTGGGCTAATCAACTGGTTGCGGATTTGCGGTGGGCATTTATTAACTGGTTCAGGACAATGCAGGTAACTCGTCTTAAGCCAAACTTGGCGTACTTTTTGGCAAACCAGGGTCGATAAATAACCACTTTCTTCTGAAAATCGCTTGTAGGTGGCTCCTTTCCGCACGGCCCCCTCTACTAAACGATATTTTCTGCCCTACCAGCTGCTCTGGGAGCGCTGCATAATTAATGAGCTAGACGTGTATCCAAGACCTACGTTTACTGCATTCACAGCAGGTAACTGTGCAAATAAACAGTTCGATGCCTTTAACGCCGTCTTAAAATCCTCGTTGGAGGCATAGCCTACTCCCAATCGCAACTTTTCGATGCCTTTTGGCGAGGGCTGCGACGACGAGTCGGAGGACGCCATCTTGATCTTCTGTTTGCATAATTAATGGGGTCTAATTAATATTCATTATTGTCTGCTTGCCATCTAAGACCAAATTTCTGTAATTCGGCAAGCATTTGCTTGCCAAATAACCACTTCCTAAATGGCCCTATGGGCGGTTATTACCGCAAAGGTGGAGGTCGAGAAAACGGAGACGAAACGGGGAAGATTGATTGGTCTCCAGAGATTAGTGGAGCGACCTACAACCTCGACCCGAGCGTAATGAATCTCTGGGTACGAGATTGGAGTGTTTGCTCATAATTTTCATTCCTTTCTAGGCTGATAAGAAAGTGCAGAAAGAAAAAGAAAAAAAAGACGGAGGAACGTCCTTTGCTATGGCAATTTTTATCGGCATGTCTCTCCTAATCACCAGCTTCTGTATCGTCTGCTGTGTTGTGTGTTGTCGACTCAAAGCCAAAGTCGAGAGGGAGAGCGCAATTAACGAACAAGGAGGAATGCAAGGAAACGTTGGAGCGTACGGACCAGGCATGCAAGGAAACGTTGGAGCGTACGGGCCAGGCATGCAAGGAAACGTTGGAGCGTACGCACCAGGCATGCAACAAGGCGGCATGAATTTTTATCCTCCGGCTGGAGAGGAGATGCAGTCGTTTGGTGGCGACACCGGCGGGGAGTTTGGAAATTATGGCGGGAAATCAGGCAAGAAGTCTGGACGACGGAAGCGGGGGAAAGGAAAGAAAATGGGACGGCGGAGAAAATAATCTAAATATTTTAATAAAATTTTTAATGAAACAAATTTTGAAACACTCAATTGTTTTTTTCACCGCGTACATGTTATGTTTGGTGTGCTATGCCACCTACAAGGGCGGCCAAACAAAAAAATGAAATGGTCCATGGCCCATGTGCTCACCTGGGTGAATATACCAGAACAAAAAATGTTAAATCGAAATGTTCCAGGGCAAGCTTTGAGTTCCAGGATAACATGATTATGGTCAAAATTTCAAGGTCAAAACATTCTCACTTGAGTAATTTATGACATATTGGATGCGTTTGCGATAAAACCGCGGGTCAACGATTTGTGGATAACAGGGTGAACAAGACGACGGAGGCTGCTCCTTCCCGGATGAGGCCTTGATCAAAGTACGATGACTTTATTATGGTGCAAGAGTCCTATATATCTATACTATTAAAGCAACAAACTGCCGGCAAATTCTGGTGAGTGTCTGAATGTGTGCTCTTGAAAACTGTGGCTATATGATACTCATGGTCCAGTATGTTGTACCTCCCTCTGCCGCCAAAAAATATTTTTGGAAAAGGTGCTTTTATGGGGAAATAATCTTCGAGTGCTGGGGAAACCCCTCCCATGACGTCACGGGATACCCAGTTCCCATGGTATCGCCAATCAGCGTCGGCCGTATCAACATCCTCATACGTCACAAATCAGCCCGTCATCGACACGTATGACGTCAGTCATTCAGTGATGACGTCGTCATGTCCCAACATCAAATTCCGTTGAAAAGGTCTACGGTGAATGAATGACGTCATACGTGTCGATGACGGGCTGATTTGTGACGTATGAGGATGACGATGATTTGGACGACGCTGATTGGCGGTACCATGGGAACTGGGTATCCCGTGACGTCATTGGCGGAGATTCCCCAGCACTCGAAACAGTGACGAAATCGACGAAAAAATGTCATCGCCGCGGAAACCTGGGTTTATATGACGTCATNGGGGGGGGGGGAGGGGTTGAAGGAGAGACTAAATATTTTCGTCTTTTTCAGCTTCAATCAATTTTAAGATCATCCCTAGTTTCACTTCCAACATCAGTTTCTCTTTCCTCAGTGCTGCCATCTCTTCGTCCTGACTTCTTTGCATTTTCCTTCTGATCGCTTCTTCCTTCAACTGCTGGTTCCTGAGCAGCTCATTTTCTAATGTTATCTGGAGCACTTCATATTGAAGTGAGAGGACATCTGCATTTCCTTTTCTGGGGTTAGGTTCACCATCTAGAATGATATAGGGCCGATATAATAGACGTTTGCTAAGCTAACCATTGGTTCCACCAAAAATAGATAGGCATGCAAGAAGTGTACAACTAAATTTTCACCAAAAAGCCCTGTTTGGATGGATAGTAAGCACTATACAGAGCTTAGAAAACTGGGCTTTTTGGTGAAAAATTTAGTTGTACATTTTTCGCACGCTTATCTATTTTTGGCGGAACCAATGGTTTTCAGCCTCGGTTTTCAGCACCCAGGTTTAATTTACAGCTATACGTAAGCATTGGGACAAAGCACACGAAGATTCCTGGAGCGAGAGTGGTCGTATTATTATTATTATGATAATGTGCTCGCCAAGGCCACTCTCCCGCGCAGGCGTGCAGCCGCTTTGCCGTCTTCGACGACGTCATATCGTGAACGCTGCTCAGAAGAATGCCCGGTGTCCCCCCTCTTTTGAAATGGGCTTCCCATGCGCGGGCAAGCCTAAGAATAGGGAGTTTTCGCAAAGCCCCCGAAACGCCAACGCGAACGCCAAACCCATTGTTCGATGCCACGAGAAGAGCACCGAACAAAAGGATAGACGTTTGCGTTGCCGTTTCGGGGGCTTTGCGAAAACTCTGTAATGTTGAATTCAAATGTTGACTGACCGGTAACTTCATCAAGTGTACTTCTAGGTCCTCCAGAACATCCTCTGGCTCCTGAAATAACAACGTAACTCTGGTCAGATGTTCCTCATTCTTATGACATGGGATATGCATCAGTCATGGTATAGGGCCTAGTGGTTATGACATGGGATATGCATCAGTCATGGTATAGGGCCTAGACTAGTGGCAAATATAGCCTAGATAAGGCCGTTGAGACGACAAGCCAAAAAACCACATTCAGATTCGATCCGATTGGATCCGATTGACCCGAATCGGGTCTCATTTGCGTTTAGACGAAATTT
Source organism: Notospermus geniculatus (assembly GCA_002633025.1). Classification (NCBI taxonomy): domain Eukaryota; kingdom Metazoa; phylum Nemertea; class Pilidiophora; order Heteronemertea; family Lineidae; genus Notospermus; species Notospermus geniculatus. The sequence goes on from NMRB01002678.1 coordinate 10,059, forward strand.
GAATATGGTCGTATGTGGTCCAATGTGGATTCGGGACCATTTTAAGTCCACATCGGACCGCATATTGGGTAGCATTTAAGGCCCGTTTACACCGGCGGCTGGCGCCGGTCTTTACATCACCCAAGAGTTTTGAACCACAATCGGATTCGATCGGACCGCATGTGGATTTTTGCTTGTCGTCTAGGAGAACATAAAACAGAACTGCTTCCTTTCCTCCCTGTTTGCTCAGCTCAGGGGTGGTGTGCAGAATGTTGACTTCAAGAATGGCCGGATTTACGCTTTCTGCACGTGCGCATGCGTGTGGAACCGGGTGGGCTCGAATGTACTCACCACGACTCTCGGCCTAAACCGCTGGCCTAGGCCTACACCTACACTGACTGGTTCCGATTCCTCCGGATTTCTCGAGGGGGTGTTATCCCAGGGGTCATTTGCTTTCTGACAGTATGGCGGCGTTTCACCAACCCCTGGAATCATTTGGTCTTAGATTGGTACCCGATCCTCCGCTGGTGGCGCTGGCGGGCTGGATGTAGCGGAGGATCGGTCCTGGCTACTGAGGACGGCAGAAATCTGGCTGCCGCCGGAAGTGACTAGTATCTAGTCGTGACTGTACTTAGAACACGTACAACCACATGATGAAGGACCGGATACCAGTTGCAACGAGGAATCATGGCGGCGGCTGGTAAATATCAACATTGCAGAGAATAAATATCGCTTTTCGCTTGCTACAAAGCGTGTTTTAGCGATAATCAATGCCAGACGAAAGTCTGAGTATGGGTCCTTGAAACCAATGCATGCAAAAGCCTTAAAAAGTGCCATAGCGAATGACACATGGCTGATTTTCCAACCGATTGCTGGCAAGTCGTTGGTTTTCGAATTGGACCAATCAACGCCATGAAACTCGCAGCCAGTACCGGTCTATATATTTTATATTTATAGACCGGGGACCAGTCTACATTTGGTCTAAGTATAAGTGGCGGGGGAGTCAAAATATTTAATCTGAAATACTTACTTGTGCTTTTCTAAATTCTTTTACCAAAAATCATCAAACCTGGATAGGTAACCTTTTGATCTAATCCAAATATTTTGAAAATTTGTTTGGGTATATTCTTCGATATATTTGATGATTTCCCACCAACCAATCAAATGCGTTAAAGGAGCTCGACGTCCAAGTTGTAAACAAACTGGTTTGTTTACAAACAGTGGCCAGCAAACTAGTTTTATTCCTTCGTGAAGGTGGCAGCACCAGTAGCGCCCCGTGGTCGTTAGACTGGTGCCAGGTGTAAAGTTTTTCAGTGTTTCCGTGTGTCGACAGTGTTCCCCCTATTGTTCTGGAAACACTGGCAGATAGATCGACATGTTTCTAACTTTCTCTGTGTGTCCTCCATTGTCGAGTCGCGACTTATTCCGTCAGACAATAGCAGGGGAACACTCGCAGATGGAGAACGCTCAAAAACGTTACACCGGTCCAATGCAACTCACTCACGATATTCACGTCAGTACAAATCACCGACAATAGGTGGCAGCACCGCAGGCGTCGCGTGGATAGAGAACCAGTGAGTGAGTATTTACAACTTGGACGTCGAGCTCCTTTAAATCCTAAGCCGATTCCAGGGGTTAGTGAGCGTCCGCCATAAATTGTCAGAAAGCGAACAACCCATGGGGACGAGGATGACACGGGGGAGGCCTACCTTCTTCTTTTATTGTTCGAAATGGAAGGAAAATATCCGGACTTGATCCCATCTCATTCACAAATGTGAATGACACGTTATATTGAGTATTTGGAATAAGGCCATCGATCCTCTTCCTCCGAGTACTGTCCAGTGGTATAGGGTCCAAGATTGTAACACTGTTATCAGTCAAGTTTTTAATTTCGATCTGGTACTTTCCATTTGGTCCATTCCGATCTCTGCATGGGTACTCATCCCACTCAATACTGACACTTCTTGAGGTGTAACTAGTTACTGTGGCCACTGGCTTCTTTGTAGGTGCTGAAATGAGTACATGTATATTTGGTAAAATATACAGTACCCTGCAAAACTGACCGCACCGCGTACTATTTGCGGAAGTCACGCGGCACCTTGGAAGGCACGTAGTGAAGACGTACCGGTAATGCCATTCGCGTGTGGTGTGCGGAGGTCACGCGGCAGAGACACATGACATACCCATTCCATATGCAATGAATAGGAACTGTCAGAGAGTTGACCAATAGGTGTCACTACGGCCCAATTCAATGCATGTAGCGGACCCAGTCATTAGTGAGCTTTCGCAAGCGCCCGGTTAGGCCCTACGACGACGTTTATCTATTGTGTGGGTATACCCAAACAATAGATAAACGTAGTCGTATGGCGTAACCGGGCGCTTGCGAAAGCTCACTACATGTATCATTCATTGATCGAGCAGCAGTCACGTAGATTTTCCTGTACTTTGGCATGTTTGGTCCGCTAGAACTTTGCTGCCATCTGTTGGCATTATGCGCGGCTGAGTGCTCCTACTGCCTGACCTACGTGGATTGTAGGGCTTACTGGAATAAACGCAACGCAACGCAATCAACGCAATGAACCTAGTTCCTATTTTACCCATTTGCCGCTGCTTTGGTAGGCGTAGTAAGCACATAACATATGCGAGGGTCGAGGATTGATGCTTCCGGCAAGGGNTTGTTGCGGATTAAAATATATTGGAATACCTTTGCAATAGCATACTAAATAAATAAAATAAATAAAATAACAGATTGGATGGAATATCGTGGTCACTTGATTAATAAATGGTTTCGAATTCGAGTGTATACTGTATGAATGTACATTACCGTGTACACAACAGGCCTAATGCACACCTTAACCTGTACTGGTCCATGATATATATAGGGCTTGATGATGCATGTCATGGTGCAGTGTGATCTAGCTCTTGCTGGCAGCACTTGGTGCCCGTGCTCTGTGCTGCCACTGAGGTGACTGGTGTAATAAGTTTGAAAAGCTGACTTTTTTCACTTATTTTCTTTCAGGTCAAAGAATCTGTCGATTTGAAGAAGATTATGTGAATGGTCATGGGTCGTATGTGCGCAACAACTATATCCATGCTACATTGGCAGGATATGTTCACACTAACACCACTGATGATGGGAAGGTTTGTCAGAGGCCACCGCAGATTATCAGTTGTCTCAGTCTTTGATCAACCACCAATACTTGTAAATATTAATGATTTGGCTGTCTACTTTTTCTCCTTTTCATCTAGACATGTATTGATGTCCGCACAAAGAAAGAGAAGAACATTGTTCCCTCTGTTGGTAGTGTGGTGACAGTAAGGGTAAGTTGACTTGCCCGGGCTTTGAATATGGAAGACTTGGTGGGTTCAGTGGCATTCTTTCTTTTATATTGTGTAGACTTATTTGGAAATTGTTGAGGAGAAACTCCGCCTGTTGAATAAAGGGAAAGCATTGCTAACAGTCATGTATTCTCTCCAGTAATCCTTAAATATATTGGAGTCATTAGAAAGAACATCTCATGTTATGTTATCTCTGTCTATCCTGTCTTTTTCAGATTTTGAATGTCAACCCTCGTTTCTGTCGCTGTGCCATCCTATGTGTTGCCAACACAACAATGAAACATTCATTTCGAGGAATGATCAGGTGATACTTCACTCTCATTGATTCTGTCACTGAATGCCTGGTACAAGTTTTTTGGTACCACAGGTATTAAATATTTCTATCGCTAACCTCAGTGGGAATTGAATATCACTTTTGTGGCTTCTATATTCATTGATCTGTTTTTATTGAACAGTCATTTCTTTCTCTGATTCCAGGAAAGAGGATGTCCGGGCTACAGAAAAAGACAAAGTAGAAATGTACAAGTGTTTCAGACCTGGTGATATTGTATTAGCAAGAGTGGTATCCTTTCATAATCAAATAAAAACAGTGTCTGGAATAGGAACTATAACTGAGTTATTCAAGACATTGGTAGTGGTACTGGGGACAACTCAAAAAGAATGGAGCTGAAAAGTTTAAATAGTGCAGCTTGTCTTGGATGAGGAAGAGACTGCTGTGTTTTGGCACCAGTGTTCAAGAGTGTTTCCTCAGTTGTCCTTTGGGTGGGGTTGATTATTACCTAGAAAAGTGTAAGAATCCTTGACAGTTGCAAAAGCTTTCTCTTGGAGATGCTCAGTCGTACATCCTTAGTACAGCAGAGAATGAGCTTGGGGTTGTCATAGCAACAAGTGAGGCTGGTAAGTATCCAAAGAATTCAATGCAACTTCATTGATGTGTGAGCTCTCACCGGTTATCTATGAAACACACAACTCATGGTTTCATGCTTTGGCGATGGGTTTTCACCAGAACTGTACTTTTACAACAGAAGTTTGGCAACATTCCCATTCTCACCATCTTTTTCTCTGTAGGAGCTGAGATGGTGCCGATCAATTGGTGTGAGATGCAGTGTCCAAAGACCTTGACCAAGGAGAACAGAAAAGTGGCTAAGATTGACCTGGCAAAGAAACAAGGAACATGACGCATTCCTCAATCCTCCTTATTTTAATTCTGTATTAAATGCATTTATTTTTGTAAATATATGTGTAAGATTCTTCCTTCCATTTTGGTTTTCATTCCTTTGTTTTCAACTGAGTTGAGTATTTGACAGAGAATTGCTAATCCCATAAGGTGTAGCTGGTTTCACATCTGCCCAGCTGATGTGTCAGAGGGGACACATTGGTCTAGAAAGGCATATTTGGAATGAACCTTGGGGCAGGACTAAGTATTTTCGCCAATTACGCCGATATAATGTGAATCCATGTGTCCTAAATCCTTTTGAGGTCGCAGTGTCTTCTTTGACTTCACCAGCCCATAAAACATCTATAAATATAAACATCTAAGCAGAGAGCGAACAATTAAACTCCTGGTGAGAATAATCAAAGCTTTTGTGAATCTTGAAGTTTTGAGGTCATGATGTCTTCTTCAAACACAAAATCCACAAAAAGGAACTGCAATTAATAAATTGTTTTCTTCAGTCGACACATTCTGCATGATAGAGTGATTTCGCTCAGGCCTATTGACATAAATCCCATGGTAGTATTTTGGTTCGTCATTTCCAATCACGGCTTCATCGGAAGGACTTTCTTTGATAGGATTCTGTCAAAATCTGGAAAAGTAAGTGGAGAAATCGCATATCAGCCATATCACATGTAAGTACATTTTGCATTCAGTGACGAAAGAAACTACAATTACTGTGAAGTCTGTCCTGATCATAATGGTGATTGCTTTGTACGCCAGCCACCTGACACTACGGCGGCGAAGGCAACGCCACTGGCCCGATTCGGTGTTCTTACAAACCGCTAAAACAGTGGCTTTGGCGTTTACCTGTTGTCCTAGGCTTTGTCACCACGAATATGTTCCTGAAGACATATATTTTCACGCCTTGTGATGCGATACGGCCGATATTACCACTATACCTAGTGTTTATGTGAGGATGAGCCCAAGGTTACCACGACGTTCTCATGGGCTCCGCCCATACTTCGCTCCCTGAGAACAAAACTTCGACCTAGGTGGGCATGGTCTGGCCTAGGGCGCAATACGCCAACAAACATCCACGTCAATCCTCAAGGCGTCGCTCCACGTGACAATTGCTGTCTGTGAGAGCAATAATTGACTATCTGACAGCAAACTTTCGACAGAAAGCTGTCACGTGGAGCGGCGCCTTTAGTCAACTTCAATTTCAATTTTCCAGATCTTCAACATGTCTGACAGCGACAAGGAACCAAAGACTGACGGTGACGCAAAGCCACCCGTCGAATTGAAAGTTTTGCCAGTGAAGATTGTCTCCATCATGCTTGTTGTTTTCGGACTGGTATGTGCCTTCCTCGGCATCGGGTTCGTCATCGTACGGGTAAAATTCCAGGCCTACCACCTCGTCATCGGCTACCACATCTGGTGCGGACTCTTCATTGCAGCCGCAGGATTCGTGGGCATTGCATTGTACAAGAATAAAACGCAAAGAAAACTCATGATTGCCGCTGGTTCGATGGGAATTATAACAGAAATCGCTGGGAGTACTCTGTGTCATATGGCCATTCGACTCCTGTTCGAGAAGGTCAACCGAACTGCCGCTTGGATGGCAGAACCTGAGGCGGAGGCCAAAGCAGAGCGCCAAACAACGGCGGTACCGGAGTCCACAGCAGAACCAGGCGTAGTACCTACCTTCGGACCAATCGAAGCCTATAAAATGGACATTTTCCTGTATATCAGCTCAATCCTTGCCGTCTTGTACTTCATTTCAATGATTTGTGGTGGCGTTTTGTCCTTTTTTGCGTTCAGACCGATATGTGTCAAAAAATCTAAGGTTAAACCTGAGAAGGAACCCCCAGCATAAGCAAAGGGAGGTAGGGTATGTTGGTTAAGAACAGCAAAACACCATGCGTGGTGATGTTAATTTCGAACACTGGACTCTGGACTGTTGGAAAAAAACTGTACAATTTGTATTCATCATCTAAAACCTCATGAAGTAATAACAGGTTTCTAAGGTGAAAGACATAGCTTCCTACCAGACTCGAACCAACGGACCCTCGCATAAGGCATGAATTGCCAGCACTCTAAAACCTCACGAAGCGGGCCTATCCCACTGACCCGTTGGCATGGAGCAACATTCAAAATGTTGCAATTCTGAATGGAGAAAAAAGCCCAATTGTGACATAGGCCTAGGCCTAGCTATGACTGTCATTATAATGCTGCCAAATTCCGGTAATGTAAGAGACTTACTGGTACATGTACATGTATTTTGTAAATAGGAATGTAATTAAAAATCATGTTTTATAAAAACGCTTATCATCGTTATTGTTTGTACGACATCCCCATTTGATGCTTTCGCCGACACCATTGGATTTAATGCTTTCGATGAATTCGATAGGTGGAACCACAAGGCGTGCAAGGGAAGGCCGGACGACAAGAGTTGTATGACGTCTGTCCCATGAAAGATCACCGATCGATACACCAAGAAACCATTTATCAATGGAGTATTTCTTTCAAAAGTAGGAAACCGGCCAAAAAAGCTTGCACAAAAGATCTCCGACGGCAAGGAAAACTGTCGCATTTAACTTTCCCGATGTATACGTAGGTAGGCCTACTGTGCTGAACAGACAAAAAGATTATACGTCACTGGTTCACCAACGTCATTACCAGGGTCTTATCCCCCATGTCTTCTGGAACAAGGTTGTCTATTGAATCTGTAGGTCATTCTTTCTCTTCAAATATCATGCTCGTTCCACGTGATTGGTGGTGATGGAACTGCGCACACGATAGTCGTGCTCGATCATGCCATTTATCGCAAAAAGAAAACTGGTAAAGAAAAGAATACTTGTGCAAGACACATTGATCATCTTCTTTGTGTATGTCACGTGATCGGGTTTTAGGCCGAGGGTGAGGTTATTGCGGACATGAAATTTGTAAGACATAATTCCTAAAGTTCTTGGCAAGACAGGATCTTGGATCAGTGTCTAGCTTTGAAGTCCCAGGTAAGATACGAGAATATATTTTTCATTGTTTATGTTATTATCGGTATCAAATTCATTAAGGTCGACATACCGAGCGCTACTTCGCTCAGGCGTCGGTCGTGGTCGCCTTCCTTGGGCTCTGACGATGAAGGGAAGTTGCGGTGGTGCCTCAACGATTGCAGAAAGATTCAACACCCGACCAGCTTCAAATGTGGAGTTGTCGGCGACAGACTCTTGGTAGGCCCACTTAAATTATCAACGGACACTCCGAACTTCTTTTTCTTTAATACACCTGCAGTACATCAGTTCTGTTGATTAATCGAAAGGTCAGCTCAAAGCAGTGTGCAATCTTGTCATTCCAGAGAAGAACCAACAGCAGCAACCATGACTTGGGGAACGGCCAAGAACAACGAAAAGGCTCCCATCCAGGCATTCGCTTCGCAAGAAGCGGGATGGGTCGGCGTTCAGGGGGAGTATCCACAAACCTGCCACAGAAGCCAGTCCTGGCTGTGGCCAGCATGACTCTGATTACTGGCATCTTGTGCATCCTGCTCGGCATCGCTCACGAAGTCCTCTTTCGGGATTGGAAGCTATTGGGCGTCGGCTGCGGGATCATGTTCGCCATCACTGGCATCCTCGGGATTGTGTCCGTCTACAAGCGAAGCAAAGGTCGCCTGGTTGCCACAGGAGTCTTGGCTATCATCTCCTGCATCGCAGCCGCGTCGATGGGGATAGATGTGGTCGGACAGTTCTGCGGACGTAAGGGCCGCCATAGCAGGTCTTCCAGCCACGGCAGTGGTCAGCGTCCTTACAGTGGACACAAAATGAGCAGACGTGTGATGAAAGCAGTCTTCGGCATCAACATCGTCTTCATTGTCTTCTGCTTGCTGGTCTTCTGTTGCTGCGTGGCCCTTGCCGTGTTCGTCTTGAAGACTGTCACCTCACCAAAGGGGAGGGAAGAACACCGTGCTCCTGTCGTGACTCCTGTCGTCTCCCTCCCGCCACCGGAGGAACCCGACAAGATGGACACTTTCAACGGAAACTAAATCTTCGTGATCCTTTTCGAAACTATGGTACGTTGGGAATATATTGGCGGTTAACATTATTTTGGCGTTATCTGCTTTAATCAGTTTAGCCCTTTAGACCAAACGCAAAGATGAAGTTGACGGTGAAGTAGCAATCGCTGTGTCGAACACCATGCACGCTGCATGTTCTGTAACCAAAGTAATATTTTGATGTAAATATGCACCAGTCTTGTGTTCATGCCCACCTGTAAATTAAATAAAGTACCAAAGATTACTTAGAAAATTCGTATTTGATGCTTTCTATTTGTTTACATTTGATTGCGACCATCACCCTGTCATCTGCAATTTCAATGAATGACGTGGATATCTATTTCTGTCACATTTGCCAAAGAAAGCAGCAGGACACTCCAGGCACTAAATATCGAAGTTCATACCATTCAAAAACTGACAGATATCCAAAATGTGACGGAGACAAAACCCAATGAGTGTTTGGGCAATGTTCCACGACACTTTCTGCTGAATAATCATTGAAATTGGCGTCTTTGTCTTCATCTCGTGTTTTGTGAGAAGGAATATTATTACAATGTAGTTCAATGATCTCATCAATGAATGGACTCAATGATGCATGATGCATCAAATGATGCATCAAATTCTTTATATCTGATCTGTAGAGACTTTTCATGGGAACGACGCCAAGAGGAGGTCTTATAGGCCTAGACCCACCTATCACGCCTATCAGTCAACGAACAAGAATGCTTGCATAACAAGCCCTAAGTACCCAAAATTCCATTTCTATCATAGGATTGTCAAGAGCTTTGCTCTAAAAACTCTCAATACCATCTGGGTTCGCTTTAGTGTAGTCGCAAAAGAAATAGGCCACTTATAATTTGAATGATATAAACTCTGTTGGAAGTTGGCTCCTATCCTGGAGTGGTATAATATGATTGGCTTATTGACTATGACGTCACGGAACCCTTCCCTTTTGCTGACGTCTGATAATTGGGAAGGCATATTAGGATTGACTTTCATAGCGTTTGGAGGTCTTCCATTTTTCTTCGTCTCCAAGGTAAGTTCCTGATCTTTCTTGCACAAAAATAGAAGACCATGTTGAGGTTGCCGTCCACCACCATCTCAAATAGGCCTATTTGATGATTCCGATGATTATTCGGTCTTTCTTTCTAGTGTACATATGATGTGATGAAATTTTCGACGGCTATTAGGTCTAATTCGTGACGCCATGCCCCTTGTGACAAGTGTTGTCACATCGAGTTTCATGTCTGCCCCAAAGTTTTGGGCACATTCTGAAAGGAAAAGTAGATGCATGACTGCAATCATTCGTGCGTTGAAAGCGATCAGTTCTACCAACACAGACATTAACTGATGATAATTTCACTTCATTTCAGAGTGTAACCTCAAGCAGCGAGCATGACTTGGGGAGTCGAGAAATCACAAAAGCAGCCGCCGGTGGCCTACACAACCGCGGGGCCAGGGTACGTTCCCGTCTCCTCGGCGTCGAAGTACTCGCACCATCCGAAGAAGTCGGTCCTGGCCGTGGCATGTCTCATCCTCATCTCGGGTGTCTCCTCTATCGGTCTTGGCATCGGTCAGAGTTCAATAGCGCACCATTACCGGGGGCTGGGAATCCACTGCGGTATCTTCTTCATCATCACCAGTATCCTTGGCATCGTCTCTGTCTACAAGAGGACCAGGGGTCGACTGATAGCAGCCGGAATCTTGGCGTTGCTGGCCGCTCTGACCGCTCTGTACATGGGATGCGAGTTGTCCAGGTCGTATTGGAAGGCAAGGAGCATGGCGCACAGACAGCGGATCGATGATGGTGGAATCCCCATACCGTCACCGACAAAGGATGCGTTCAGGGAAATGCTTCAAGGTGGTAAGCTGAGGGAAAAGATGCGCGATCGGGTAAGGAGAGGCGGTGATAGGTGGAAAAAAGATCGTGATGACGACGACGATAGCTGGGAGAAACGACGGGGAAAGAAAAAACATCATGATGACGACTGGGACAGGGATGACAAGAAATGGTGGAAGAAGTATGATGACGATAGATGGTGGCGTAAGGAACTGAACGGGTGCATGCTCACCGTCAGCGCCATTCTCTTCTTCTTTGCCCTGCTGACCTTCCCCTGCGCCGTGGCGTTGACTGTCTTCGCGTTGAGGACAGTCACCTCGCCAAGGACAGGACCACCGCCAGACATCCCTCCGACCCTCACCCCCGTGGTCGCCTTCCCGTTCTCGAAAGATCCGAACCAGCTTGATTCTTACAACGGCAATGATGACTACATCTGAATCTATTAAGATTCTGACGAGAGACAGGGCAAGCGATCTGCACGATTTGTACATAGGTAAAATAAGGAAGCACTGAGACGAACTGTACAGGACACTTAAAACAATTAAATGGAATATTTATGAACTGACACTATCATTTCAAAATGGGCAGGAACCACCAAGTGAAAGAACATACTGTTTTATGGCAGCTTGGCTCTCCGATGCACAGTACCCCTTATCGAACTGTTACACCCTTGTGGAAGTAGAAGGGGCGATTCTGAAGTGATACAGCAAGCTAACCTGAGCACAAACTTTGTAAGTGCACCTCTCTCCCATCAATAATACTCTGTGTAGCGGTAACTTTTCGTGGTGTTGATCTCTGCGTCCATTTCGAATAAGAGGACGACACCAACTTTCCTCTGAACAATTCCTATATGCAAGGAATTACCTCATTACAAGTCGGATATATTCCTCCGTATGTGGATATATTTTCTTCTTTGCTTTCAACTATAGGAAAGATCAGCGGACATGCTACATCAAAATCTTCTGTCACATGCAATTTACGAACTATATAGGCCTAACTTCTTTGAAAGCAGTTTCTTCCATAAGTCGGTGGAAACTCCCCTAAAAGCACATTGTGATTGTAAATAGTTCTTTGTTCATACTTTATTATTGGTTAGTTTTATATCACGTAGAGAAAAGTGTTGAACCATTTTCATTTCTGCTTATCACCTCTATGTGCAATATGTATACCCTCAAGAGTGCGACTGTGATATCAAATTTGTTTTTTAAATTTTCACGATCGATTATCAACGTTGACAAATCTCGTGACTGATAAAACCATTGCTAAATCTGAAAACAGACCGAACAGGAAGTTAGAAAAAGACAATACTTTGGTGTATATAGGTTTATGTTGACTTTTTAAAAGAGGTATTAGGCTATAGACAGGTAGGCCTAAGCAATGCCTGCGAAACATGCAGTAATACTCATATCCTAGATCTCATAAGATCATTAACTTGACATCGTTCATTGGGTTCCATGTTAGGAGTGAATACTTTATACTGGTTGTTGATGTATATACCCCTATCGTGTGTTCATGCCTGGTTTAGGGAAATAAAGTGCCAAAATTGTACACATACAGCATGACTTTTTTTCGTTATTTGTTGACTTAGGCTATTACAAGTACAGTAGTGATGTACATGTAATACGTACCACAAACCAGAAAAACGCTGATACGTATATACCGTACATGTTTTGTTACTCATTTACAGTACCACATACTGCTTGGGTCGATACATAAGATCATGAATATTGGACAAATGTTTGCATGATATGAAGAAAAGAATTGAAAAGAATGAATACATTGACATTTTTATAGCGTCGTAGGTATTTTCCACTTATAAAAGAAGTTCACTATCCAGGACGTTTCGTCCCATGACCCAGTATTATTCAGCAAATTTAGTTGGCGAGGCGAGCCTTTATCTTCCTCTTATCTATCATAACCAAAGACTCGGTGGATAATCCTGAATGTGAACGACAGGTTTATGTTAAATGTGGACAAAGACGTATTCTACATTACGGAGTACTTCACTGAACTTCTTTGTACATTTCTGTCCATGTTTTGCCCATGTTTTCAAGTTGTACGGGGCGACCAGCTCCCCCTTACAAAGCCTGACCTAGATGGGACAACTTGGTGTAAAAGAGGGAAATACAATCCTTGGGAATATTTCAGAAGTGCGTCATCAGACTCGTGTCGGGCAGTTCCAATGCACTCCTATAGTTCCTACACCCACCGGTTTCTTATGGTGGCGTTGCGAAAAGGATTGCAATGACGCTTATTGCAATGATGATGATGATGATGATGATGATGATGATGAAAATATCAATTCGTTGATGCTGAGATATTAGGTTAGAGTTCATTCGGTATTTCATATCCGATGGAACCATCCTCAACAATGTTGTCAAACGACAGGGGTACGTCTAAAACAAAGACGTCGGCCATCTCCTGCTTCTTGGTTGTCTGGCTACAACAGCACATGGCGCGAAAGCAACAGAACAGAAGGACCAATACTGGCACCCCGAGGGTGATGGACGCACAAATAGTTATCATCAGCGTGATGAATTGCTTGTCATCGACAGTGGCAACACCAGGGTGTGCGGTTCCTCTAGAAGAGGGCTGAAGATTTGTGGTAGAAGTAGGCCTACTCGTTCTTATTGTAGACTTTGCCGTGACCGTGATTTCTGTTGTGGCCGCTTTGTGAGTCACAGAAGTCGTTAATGTTGGTAAACGTGTTACTTTTTCGGGGTGTATGGTCTGTGAAATTGCTGCCGTCATCGACGTCGTCTCTGCCTCTATTGTTTTTGTGGGGCATATCGTGACAGTGACTGGTGTGGGGGTAATAATTATCGTCTTTATTCCGGTAGTGCCAGTCTCATTTTTCCCGCTAGGGGGAACTTTCAGATAATCTTCGTCGACCTTCCCATCACCATCATCATCTTTGTTATTCAGGAATTCCTCATCTATTCGTCCATCACAGTCATTGTCCACCCCGTCGTGGTTTTCCGGTGACGTGCGCGCGCAGGAAGTGAGATCAACCAATGACATACCCGCTGGACATCCGTACCCTTCGTACGGAACTAAACCATAAACAAAAACATTGTAGGAAACGCGTTTGTCTTTGTGAGAAACTGTATGAGGCCCTGCCTGGAGATGCATCAGAACTGCTGAATAGTTTGTCCCCACGATCTTCGTCCTTGTCATACTTTCAGCCAGCGGACTGCCATCTATCAGCAAACCAGAGAAGTGCTCCGTTTTCGCGACGATGTTGATATAATTCATCATGGGAACATTGCTTGTCGTCTGCATCTTAGTCACCGTTGAAAAAACATAGTTTTTACTGTATTGCTGGACAGGCGTCACCAGGGACATCAGTGTCCCGGAGAATAGGAATTGTCCGCGTGCTGTAATCAATGCCGACCCAAACTGCGCTAGGAGTGCTGGTTTCGAGGTCGCAACAAGGGCGTAGGCCTGAGTTGAGCGTCTCTTGAAAGCATAAGCCTCCGCTCTGTGAAGTGTTTTTACCTTTTTGCCGTTTATCGTGACTTCGGTATCGTCCTCAGCCGCTGAAATAGAGAGAGGAAATATCAGTCTGACGGAAGATTGTTTCTAAAACCTACTGGTCGTCATCCACGAAGTGTTGCTTTCGCGAATGCTGCCATCTAGCGGAGAGATTATAAGTCGCTCCTTTCCTTACCCAAGATCCTGAAGTGTTGGACATCGCTCCTCCTCGTCGCCGGCGTGGTGATGAAGTCTCGGCCCCAACGGGTGACAGACGGAAGCTGCTCGACCATATAGTCCGTCGTAGCGCCGTATCCAGGCACCTTCATCAACTCCTTCTCACAGGCGGCGAACACTGCAACTGGTTGGTCGCTGACGATCTGCATCCCGGTTAAATCCAGCGAGCTGACTGCTTGAAACGCTGTGTACCTCGCCAGACTTAAAACCATGACGGAGCCTCCATTGCATGTCTTGTTGTCGAATATAAAATACGTTTCATTCACGTGGTCTTTCGGGAGTTTTATCGTAACCAATGTCGGTGTTTTCCCGGCGACGATGAGGGCCATACTTTGTCACAAATTCCCAATTTTTATAAGTGTTATCGCATATTACGGGTCAATTATTGGTCATATACCTGTATTACAATATCAGCTTCAACTATCTATGAGAATAATTTGGGGTCGATGCCTATTTAGTAAGCTAAAATGTGTCGTCTGCTAGACAGGAAGCTCTTACAATGCGTATCCTCAGATTTGAGTCACCACACTGGTACCACATATTGCTTGGGTCGATACCAAAGATCATGAATATTGGACTTGCAAAAGTTTGCATGACATGAAGAAAAAAATTGAAAAGAATGAATACATTGACATTTTTATAGCGTCGTAGGTATTTTCCACTTATAAAAGAAGTTCACTATCCAGGACGTTTCGTCTCATGACCCAGTATTATTCAGCAAATTTAGTTGGCGAAGCGAGTCTTTATCTTCCTCTTATCTATCATAACCAAAGACTCGGTGGATAATCCTGAATGTGAACGACAGGTTTATGTTAAATGTGGACAAAGACGTATTCTAGATTACGGAGACCTTCACTGAACGCCTTTGTACATTTCTGTCCATGTTTTGCCCATGTTTTCAAGTTGTACGGGGCGACCAACTCCCCCTTACAAAGCCTGACCTAGATGGGACAACCTGGTGTAAAAGAGGGAAATACAATCCTTGGGAATATTTCAGAAGTGCGTCATCAGACTCGTGTCAGGCAGTTCCAATGCACTCCCTAGTTCCTACACCCGCCGGTTTCTAAAGGGCCGTTTCCACTAGAGCGTTTTACGCCGCGTGATGCGTCAAATCTTTTGTTATTTTCCGCCGCTCTGCTTCCAAACAATGGGCGAAGCGTCAAAACGCGGCGTAAACGCTCAAGTGGAAACGGGCCTTAAGACTGCTTTTCCACGAGACGTTTGCGGACGCGGTTTCGGTGGCGAGAGCGGGTGCGGGTGAAATATAGCTAATGGGAAATACGTTGGTTCGATTTTTTCCACCCGCTCCCGCCACCGAAACCGCGTCCGCAAACGTCTCGTGGAAAAGCAGCCTAAAGCTGGTGATCCACTGCTGTCGCGATTTTGGCTTGAGACGGGGTTGCGTTCCCTTGCGGTTACCTTATAAGGACTTTCGATTGCCATATAAGGCAATCGCAAGGGACCGCAACCCCGCCTCAAGCCAAAATTGCGACAGTGGATTCGCCGCTTTATGGTGGCGTTGCGAAAAGGATTGCAATGATGCTTATTACAATGATGATGATGATGATGAAAATATGAATAGTTGATGCTGAGATATTAGGTTAGAGTTCATTCGGTATTTCATATCCGATGGAACCATCCTCAACGATGTTGTCAAACGACAGAGGTACGTCTAAAACAAAGACGTCGGCCATCTCCTGCTTCTTGGTTGTCTGCCTGCAACAGCACATGGCGCGAAAGCAACAGAACAGAAGGACCAATACTGGCACCCCGAGGGTGATGGACGCACAAATAGTTATCATCAGCGTGATGAATTGCTTGTCATCGACAGTGGTAACACCAGGGTGTGCGGTTCCTCTAGAAGAGGGCTGAAGATTTGTGGTAGAAGTAGGCCTACTCGTTCTTATTGTAGACTTTGCCGTGACCGTGATTTCTGTTGTGGCCGCTTTGTGAGTCACAGAAGTCGTTAATGTTGGTAAACGTGTTACTTTTTCGGGGTGTATGGTCTGTGAAACTGCTGCCGTCATCGACGTCGTCTCTGCCTCTATTGTTTTTGTGGGGCATATCGTGACAGTGACTGGTGTGGGGGTAATAATTATCGTCTTTATTCCGGTAGTGCCAGTCTCATTTTTCCCGCTAGGGGGAACTTTCAGATAATCTTCGTCGACCTTTCCATCACCATCATCATCTTTGTTATTCAGGAATTCCTCATCTATTCGTCCATCACAGTCATTGTCCACCCCGTCGTGGTTTTCCGGTGACGTGCGCGCGCAGGAAGTGAGATCAACCAATGACATACCCGCTGGACATCCGTACCCTTCGTACGGAACTAAACCATAAACAAAAACATTGTAGGAAACGCGTTTGTCTTTGTGAGAAACTGTATGAGGCCCTGCCTGGAGATGCATCAGAACTGCCGAATAGTTTGTCCCCACAATCTTCGTCCTTGTCATACTTTCAGCTAGCGGATTGCCATCTATCAGCAAACCAGAGAAGTGCTCCGTTTTCGCGACGATGTTGATATAATTCATCATGGGAACATTGCTTGTCGTCTGCATCTTAGTCACCGTTGGAAAAACATAGTTTTTACTGTATTGCTGGACAGGCGTCACCAGGGACATCAGTGTCCCGGAGAATAGGAATTGTCCGCGTGCTGTAATCAATGCCGACCCAAACTGGGCTAGGAGTGCTGGTTTCGAGGTCGCAACAAGGGCGTAGGCCTGAGTTGAGCGTCTCTTGAAAGCATAAGCCTCCGCTCTGTGAAGTGTTTTTACCTTTTTGCCGTTTATCGTGACTTCGGTATCGTCCTCAGCCGCTGAAATAGAGAGAGCAAACATCAGTCTGACGCAAGATTGTTTCTAAAATCGACTGGCCGTCATTATGGTTTCCGATCTCAAGATCGGAAACCATATAGTGTTTGGTCGTGGTGTCTGTCTGTGTGTGTGTCTGTCTGTCTGTCTGTCTGTCTGTCTGTTCAGTCTGTCACACCTGTAACTTTGTTCCTGCAAGAGCTACAGTCCTGGAAATGTGACCTAAGGTCAAGGTCAAACAGTTCTAAAGTGCAAATCTACTCAGAATTTCAGGGGAAAACTAATTAGAAGCCTGCATTAACCATCCCCTATTTGTTTCATCAAGGATCCCTGTTCCAGTTACGCAATACTTCTCAAGGTCAGAGGTCAAGGTCACAGATAACTAGCTCTATAGTAGTACACTTATCATCGGAAACCATAGACATCGCTCCGATGTCCTGCTCTTGTTCACGAAGTGTTGCTTTCGCGAATGCTGCCATCTAGCGGAGAGATTCTAAGTCACTCCTTTCCTTACCCAAGATCCTGAAGTGTTGGACATCGCTCCTCCTCGTTGCCGGCGTGGTGATGAAGTCTCGGCCCCAACGGGTGACAGACGGAAGCTGCTCGACCATATAGTCCGTCGTAGCGCCGTATCCAGGCACCTTCATCGACTCCTTCTCACAGGCGGCGAACACTGCAACTGGTTGGTCGCTGACGATCTGCATCCCGGTTAAATCCAGCGAGCTGACTGCTTGAAACGCCGTGTACCTCGCCAGACTTAAAACGATGACGGAGCCTCCATTGTATGTCTTGTTGTCGAATATAAAATACGTTTCATTCACGTGGTCTTTCGGGAGTTTTATCGTAACCAATGTCGGTGTTTTCCCGGCGACGATGAGGGCCATACTTTGTCGTTTTTCACTGCCTGAAAGGATGAAGTAGTTCCGGCCGATGGAGTTGGTCGGCAACGCCAAGAAGGCATCGATGGCGTACGATACTTTGTTAGCTCCGAAGACAACGAGTTCCACATCTGATGTGAGGCGAATCACTGAAAAGAAGAAGACGTCATCAGTATCCCCTTTGAAAGGCAGGCAACCAACCAGGAAGTAGCGTAAGATCCAGCGGAGGCTGGCGTTGACAGCTTGCTGTCAAACTGCAACTGCCTACTTTGGGCGGTCGTTTGCAAATAGCGTTTACGACAACGTTCGCTTGCGGACTTCACGTTGTTGGTGGCTCCTTTGCACAACGCTAACAGTGTTTTCCGGACTGAACGAAACCTTTTTCCAGATGTAGGCTTTATTTTCCTATATGACTTATTCTGTGGGTTGAGAGATGAACTTGCCTTTCTTTGTGATTTCGGTAGATTTCACCATAAGTTTTGGAGGAATCTCCACCGTTTTGACTTCGCCTTTCTTCACGCTGCCTTTGATAGTAGTGAGCAAGGTACCATCACCCGGCGTCTCAATCTTGTAGTTCGCCATACTGGCAACAGAGGGCGTTACCAGTATCTGTAGGGCGCGTTTATCGCGAGTGTCTGCGGGTCTGTTGGCTGTGAAAGCTAGGATGAATTCTCTTCCGACATTGTTTGGTCGACCTTCGGAAAAGAAGATTACACAACAACTTAGACAATCCATCCGTCATTATTTCGTCAAGTTCCACCCCGGCCTGTCAGTCAGTTCGCTTCTTATCGCCACCCGCTACTCCATGAGAGTTTTCTTGCGCAAGTTGGCTCTCTGGGCAATTCACTCGAAGAAGATATGGGCGCTGATTCGTTTGCGTCTTTGGACGCCGAGAGGAAACCAACAGTGGTCGAATTTCAAATTGAAAGCCTACCAGCACGAGAAATCTCTCTCCCGCGTGAGGAGCAGCGTAAAGGCGGCGACAGACTGGCGCGTAAGCAACGCGTCGGAAAGCGTTCAACCAATCAGGCAGGCGGTAACACGGACCGAAACACCTACCGAAGAACCTGATTGGCGGAACGCCTGCAGGACGCGCCGCGTACGCGTACCAGTCTGTCACCGGATTTAGACTGGAAGCCCGTCCTAACTCTTTTACGCAATGGGGGGAAATTAACAATTCAGCAAAATTCAAAAGCGACACCATCGGTAGGACCAGGTACTAGTCTAGAGCAGCGTCTCACTAGGGATGTCAAGGTCGGGAAAACTTTCAAATTAAAAAATTCTAAAAAATGAACACTCAGGGCAGAAAAACCACTGACAGCCACAAAATATTCTTGTCGATACATATGCCTTTAAAATATTTATTCACACACGTTGACACGAAAGGCACTTGTCCCGTTATTAGAGGGCGGCAGGAATGGCTAATTGGTGACGACTGCGCAGTCAATGGGCCCGCGATCATCACTTAAAGATCTGAGAGCCTTCACTGAGACTAGCCGGAATATATCGCGCGCGGATCTAGCGGTTGTTGAAATATGAATGCTTTATTGCATTTTTATTTGCCGCCACAGATTTATTGCGTGACGGCAATAGATATGCGCCGGGCTGTGGTTTCTCTGATGTCGATACGAAAAAATTGCGTAAACCTGCTTGAATATAACTGCAAATTACTTATCCTGTTCAGTCCTGATCACGAACAACATCCGTTGGTACGATCTGACCGCGATCCTTTCGATAATTGAGGCGTGTTACCGAATTTGAGCATAAAACATGAAGCAGGCCTACGACAAATAGTGCCCAAGTCATAGTATAAGGCGTTGTCATCAACTGCTAGCAAGAATAGAAGCCCGCTTAATCTATTTTTGGTGCTAGTCATGCGTTGTTGCGCAAAATTCTGGAAAACATAAGAAAAACCGTTCCAAACGATCTCAATGACCACTTGGCTTGGGAATTAATCGAAAACATAACTTACCTGCTGCCGATATCACGTAAACATTAGAAACTAGAATCATTATCGCAGCAAGCTGCTCCATTTTTAACATTTCGGTGAATGCTCCTGTTATGCCAAGGTTTCCTTCAGATCTGATGGCTGATATGTCAGTTTATCGTACATTTATCGACGCAAACTGAAACCTACAAACATTTACCTTAGTCTCGAGCGACGATATTTACAAAATGGGACACTTAAACAAAAAGGGGAGGTAATGCGTTGCGCGAGAGTATCAATTAGAGGTCAAGGAGGTATGTTGAGAGATGCCGATTGCTGCCTGACAAGTCGTAATGATGGGGATGGATCAATGTTTAATGTACTCGCGAATGGTGCAAAGGAAAGGACCGCTCTTTATTTCATTGCTGAATTCAGAAGTGGTGTATACTACGCCAGCGGAACTATACTTGTGTCAAACAGTCAGTATGGTGCGAAAGGAATAATATGGGAATGTCCTGGTTTCTATCTCCTGAAACTCTAAGTAGATTCTTGTCACAGAACCTCCTCAATAATAAGGGGGGGGGGGGACGGGGCCC